>WSYH01011939.1:0-19803 GCA_036426205.1 Ascaphus truei | reverse complement strand
CTCTCTCTCTGACTCTTTCTCTCTATCTCTCTCTGACTCTCTCTGACGCTCTCTGACTTTCTTTTCTCTCTCTCTGACTCTTTCTCTCTATCTCTCTCTGACTCTCTCTGACTCTCTCTGACTTTCTTTTCTCTCTCTCTCTCTCTGACTCTCTCTCTGACTCTTTCTCTCCCTGACTCTCTCTCTCTCTCTGACTCTCTCTCTCTCTGACTCTCTCTCTCTCTGACTCTCTCTCTCTGACGCTCTCGCTCTCTTTCTGACTCACTCTGACTCTCTCTGACTTTCTTTTCTCTCTCTCTCTCTCTCTCTCTGACTCTCTCTCTGACTCTCTCTCTCCCTGACTCTCTCTCTCTGACTCTCTCTCTCTCTGACTCTCTCTCTCTGACGCTCTCGCTCTCTTTCTGACTCACTCTCTCTCTGACTCTCTCTCTCTCTCTCTGACTCTCTCTCTCTCTGACTCTCTCTCTCTCTGACTCTCTCTGTCTCTTTCTCTCTCTCTCTCTCTGTCTGACGCTCTCTCTCTCTCTGACGCTCTCTCTCTCTGACGCTCTCTGTCTCTCTCTCTGACTCTTTCTCTCTGACTGTTTCAGCATTCCATTTTGTTGATTTTAATATAAGCACTCACTGAATGAACACTCAGGTTCAAGGCATAACACATAGGGACATGCTCTCTGAATTCTGTCTATCTCAAACATTAAGACTAAAAGGAACAGTAATACAACAAGGATGCTGCTCGGATTCATCTGCAAAAGTATACATGACCAACAGTGGATGGCTGACACAGGTGCAGTGTGTCCATAATAGGGATTACTTGCAGATGATGACGCGGGTCTTCGGATTGGACGAGAGGAACGTGATGACGTCACCAACGCTGGGACGCGGAAGTACCGATCTGTGGAACGAAGACGCCGACGGTGCATGTGCAGGATAGATGTCCTACCCGTCGCAAGCACAGATTTTGGCACAGATGACGTCACCCACTGACTTATGCGGAAGCATGGACATTCAGCATATGAGGGAGGAGAGACTTATGGGACAGCTGCTGGTGATTTTCACGTGATTTTAATTATCTTCCTTTGGGGGTATATATATTAGGTATTTCTTCATTGTTAACATGCCTGTCACTTGAAAAGACCTTCACGGTCGAAACGTTGTATGGCACAATACATTTTCCTATTCAGCAAATCAACAGTGCGTTGCATCTCCTTTACATCAGTTCAGATTTGGATTACCATGACAGGTACCCATTGAACCAGCAGCACCGGTAATATTAAATGTATTATTATTCTCTTGGTGTGCAGCATATCACTCTTGTTTAGCTATATAAATAAAGACATACAATACAATACAATACAACTCCCAATACACGGATGCTAATCCATTGGGCATTGGGTTAGCATCCCTGTATTGGGAGTTACCTTTAATATATAATTTTCATGTGTATTTTATCTGGTTTGTAATTATGTGTATTGTGCAGCACTGTGCTGCTTTAACCATTTATTGTCTTTTGTGGTCTGTGTGACCAGATATTAAATATTGATTTTTATGCTAATCCATGGTGCGCTTGTGTCCATTGTTTTTCTTTGTATTCTAGTAAACGTAATAAAATAAATGTCATTCATTTGTAAATATATTTAATGTATGAATGCCTTATGAATAACTGGTGAACATGCTATTATAAAATGTACAATTCTTGGTAAAGTATGTAACCTTGCATTCTCAAGGACATAGGGGCCTATGCAGTAAACGCTAAAATAGCGATTTTATCTTCAAATGCCAGAAAAAGTTAGCAGATTGGTGGGGAGAAGCAGCGATATGGGACTTAGAAAAAATGTAGGCCTTTTTCCTGCATAGGATTGTTGCCGGGGTCTCCAGAGCTTATACACATTAAAATCAGCATCGGTGACCCCCGGCATAAATCCGATGCAGGACAAATACATTTACAGCCCACTTTTTATCTTAACGGCTAATCGCTAAGGCAATGAAGGGATTAACCACCGTGCCAGGCTTATTGTGGGTAGCAGGGGTGGGTGAAGGGCTTATTTGGCCCTTAGTGGGTGTTTAGGCCTTGCGGGGGGGTTGCTGGTGGACTTAACCCCTTCATTACCTTAGCTGTTAATACCGCTACGGTAATGAAGGGGTTAACCCCACCCACCCCCCGCTACCCACCCCCCGCTACCCACCCGCAAGGCCTAAACACCCATCCTTGGGGCTAATACCCCCTTCACCCACCCCCACTATCCACAATAAAACAATATACACACAACAGCCCCACTACCCACCTCCTAGGCCCCAATAAACAAATCAATATTTAATTAACACAAATAAACACCCACCCCCTGTGCCCCCCTATAATGTAAAACCATTATTGATTTTTTAACATACAGGATTCAAACTCCAGGCCAACGGGTGTCCCTGGTGGGCCAGACGGGTGTCCGCAGGCCACACAGTGCACCAGAGGAGGGTGCCCACAATTGTCTGGAGGCCTCCGGGTGGTCCCCACTAGGCGCCGTGGGCCTCCAGGTGGTCCCCGTGAGTCACCGTGGGCCCAAATGGGGTCCAAGGATGGAAACATGGGTGGTTGGGTGTCCCTGGGTCTTCCCCACACGTGTCTGAGGCCCTTGGGTGGTTCCCACGCGGTCTGGGGCCCTCAGGTGGTCCTTGTGGGTCCATGGGGCCCCCACAGCTGTGGGGACCCCGGTTTGTCCTTGCAGGTGTCCCCTGTGGGTCTGCAGGTGGTACCCATGGGCCTCCGGGTGTCCTCAGTTGGTCTCTTAGGTCCCCACAGACCTAAGGTACCAACCCTGTATGTTAACAAATAACACATGGCCTACATTTCAATCAATACCCCCCACAACCAAACACATACAGTACAGTAATTTTGCAAAATAACTATTATCCAGATATGGATAATAGATTATTTGCCCATTATTAAACACATTAGCCAACATAAATCAAGTAAATAAATAGAGTTCTATTTACCACGGAAATATGAAGGACATCCACACCTGCAAGGTCCCTGTCCTCCATTGTCAGAAAGCATACATACATAATAAATACAATCTAATGGTCCCTCATCCCTTAATCACCTTAGCGGCTAATAACCACTATATTCATTAAGGGGTTAACCCACCCTTCCCCGCTACCCACCCGGGAGGCCTAACCACCCTTCCCGGATCCACTATACCCCCCCTGTACCCATTGAGTAGTATAGTGGTACATCATACCCATATAATAATATTGATTGATTATAGAATAGTATTGATATGTACTCTAAAGTAGTACAGATTAATATATTATCAGTCAATGAGTAAAAATAAAAAATTCAAAAAACACATCCAATGTAAAAACCTGTAAAAAAAAATACATTTACAAACATGCAATATTTTACTTATCATTAGAAGCGCTGGCCCTCCGACTCCCAGGGAAACAGGAAGCACACGTACCTTGAAGGCCTCAAACAGCATCCGATGCCATCCGCCATGAAGATCCGGATCAGGTACCCAAATCTTCTTTCTTCTTTCTTTAATCAGCTTCTTCTATCTTCATCGTCACTATTTCTTGATCTTCTTAATCTTCTATCTTCTTATTGTAATCCAAAAAGCCCCATGATAGATCCGAACCGATGTTGTCTCGTCGTTTTCTTTGGCTCAAATGAGGCGTCACGGCCTTAAATAGGGCTTGTGACATCACATTTTTGCTTGAACTGGTTTAACAGGCTTCTAAGGGCCAAATACCCCCTTCACCCACCCACGCTACCCACAATAAGCCTGGCACCGGAGGTTAACCCCTTCATTGCCATAGCGGTGAGCCACTAAGGTAATGAAGTTGCCTTTAAATGCATTTTTCCTGCATCGGATTCATGCCGGGGGTCTCCGGTGCTGGTATTAATGTCAGCTCCGGAGACCCCCGGCATCAATCAAATGCAGGAAAAAGGCCTGATTTTTTTCTAAGTGCTGTATAGCTGCCTTATCAACGCTTCTCCCCACCAATCTGCCAACTTTTGCTGGCGTTTGGATTTTGGGGGAAAATCACTATTCTAGGCCGCGATAGGTGGCGATAGGTGGCGATAGGCGGCGATCGCCTACTCGCGGCTACTAGAATTGCTCGTGTTTATGAACATTCAGAAAAGAGTCGATAAGTGGCTTATCGCCGCTCAGTCGGCGATTTGACTTTGTTCAAAACTTTTTTCGGCGATACAGGCCGTTATCGCCCACTTATCGACGCTTACTGAATCGGGGTAGGAATTTTGGCCAATAAGTGGTCGATAAGTGACTTATGAACGCTTACTGCATAGGCCCCAATATCTTATAGATATTTCTAGGAAATAATCTTTATTTTCCTTTAAACGTGTTGTGTTAGCAATGGTTCTAGTCTTATTGCAATACTGCAATAGTTGAATAAGGCTATTTTTTTTACAAATGCATTCTAGTTTGTGGACTTCGAAAACAATTGTGATTTATCGTCTATTACAAAGAAATACAAAAACAGATGATACCCGCTCTCCTTAATAGTAAACAGTAGTGAACGGCGCACGAGGGGATAACTAATCAAAATCAAAAAACTGAATGATACATGGTCCAGATGGGCCAGTAATTATAAATTATAATTGTAATTATAAAAGTGCCCTCAATATCACTCAATGCGAAAAGATGGAAAATGAGCATAAATGCATAAATAGGTATGAGAATTGACCCTAAGAACAGTACATGGTAGAATGGTATAAGTTTAAAAATCTTATAAATAATTAAAATATAGGGCTTTAAAATGTATCCTCAATACGACAAAGCGCTACGCGAAACGGCCATCGGGATGCATGTCTGCCCTCTCAGACACACCATTGCTGCTCTAGTACACTGACCAAAACTGCAAGGCTTTAATCACGGTCTCTGACAACTTGTGATGCATGTCTGCTCTCATAGACACACAATTGCTGCCTCAGCACACTGACCAAGAGTGCCAGGCTCTACTCACCCTGCACTGACGACTTTAACAGCTGCACTAATAAGATTACAGCAACTCTACCCAGCTGCAATCAGGTACACTCTATATGAAGCAGTTGCCTGAGGTCTGTGTAATCTACGTTCTGTATGTTTAGAATAAACACTTGTTCCTAGAATGGGCTTTTATTTCATATTCTGCATACATACTGTATGGCTTAGGATGTACTGCGGACCTCATCCTAAGAAAACACAATGCTGAGGTTGAACTCTGAGGACGTATGGCTTTTCAAACAAACCTATTATGCAACTATTTGAATCCTTCAGAATGGGAAAAAGACAAGGACATTAGGTAATGTACTTGGAAATCATTTATTTATTTTTTATAATAAGCTCTAAGAAGTAAAACATATTCTTAGCAGGAACATTTCAGCGTGCAACAGAACATGGGACAAAAAAAAATCAAAGTACATTTCCCTGAACTATTCCCCATACCTTGAATGCACTTTGCACACATTTACTATTCCAATGAATATTTCAATGTATTTTATGCTATAAGCAAACACATGTCCTCACATATAGCTAATGATTTTGTCATTCAATAGCTATTGTGCATGGACAAAAAAAGAAAATTAAGAGGTATTTAATGATTAAATAGAGTTCAACATTTTGAAAGGTCCCATTGGATACTGCAAGTGATGAAACGTGTAATGGTAATGACATATTCTTACTTTTCTCTCCTATGTAAATATTAATCTTCCAGAATTAGATCATTAAACCTCCCTATCCTTGCGCGCTATAACATACACAACACTTTCATAATCTAACAAATCACAGCCCTTTCTGCTGGGGAGCACATCCATATTCTCAATGACGTACCCTGCATCCCTGAGAGCCTCTCTTAAAAACTTCTCATCAAAAGTCAGGATAAAGAACTTGTGCTCACCAAGCTTATAATATGTCATATTTAATACCTCAAAAATTAACAGATGACCCCCAATATTCAATAGTGATGCAATTTTTCTCAGGTTGATCTGGTAAGCTTCCTTGTCTTTGCTAATCTTGTGTAGGCACCAAAGGCTGAGGACACAGTCCACTTGTGGCAAGACGACAGGGCTTAGAGGATTGTCCTTAGTAAAATCCCATTTTACAACCTGTTTGATGGCTCTTCTTACTTTGTCTTCCTTTACCTGCCATTCCTCTCTGAAATTAAAAACAATATACTATTACTTTATCAGTGTCTTTATAGATATACATGTAAAAGTCAGGCAATTGACAATAGAGATGAGCTAAATATATTGCACAAAGTTATAAATTATAAAATTAAAATGGAAGCCCTCTCACATTTTCAGTGTAAGGAAATGTGGACCTTTATCTCATTACTAGCTGATGCATGTACTATTTGTATCAGCAGATCTCAGCAATACATGTCCCCCATTGTCCCTTTATATGGATCACCTTAACTCCCATAACTCCCATGACACGGACATTGCAGCTTTCTGTAGGAATAACCTGTGTTACTTTAGATCAAGAATGAAAGTGTAAATTATTGGAGTCACTCACAGACTGCTGGTTTTGCAGCAAGTTTAGCATTACGGGGTATATTCCAAGGTCTGCAAGATAGGGACAAAACCATTGTAAAACTGCCCAGATTATAAAAAAAAAAATCCCATTGATAACTGTAATGCAATTATTTTGTCCACCTCTCGCAATCTAGAGACTTTGATAAATTACCCTTTTTTACTCTGGTCCTAGATGTGCTACCACAAATTACTAACTATAACTGTTAACCACAGTGGAAACTGCCTAAATTACCATATAATGTCGTTTTTAATCTCAAAGACCAATCTAAAATGCAGAGAAACCCAGAGATTTCCTTTTGCTTTTCAATTTAATTCCTTGGTTAATGCTATAGAGAGAGAGACATAAGTATCCGTCCCCTCCTCCTCCTCCCTCTTACCATGTACCCCAAAACTGGAACAATCTACCAGAGACTCTCACAGCCGCCACCAGACTAATTTCTTTCAAAACTAAAGCTGTCTCACATTTTAATCTAGTCTGTAACTTTTACATACGCCTATATTATATATTATCTTTGACTGCGCATGCAATGTCTTGATATAATGTATATAATGTATACCCTGTTCACTTATGTAACTATGTAACTATGTTTTTGTAACCATGTATTATTTGTCATCAAAACTCTATGCCCAGGACATACATGAAAACGAGAGGTAACTATCAATGTACTACTTCCTGGTTAAACATTTTATAAATAAATAAATAAACATATAATAGGTTGAATTTATAGGAAGATAAAAGCGACTTTCCTGTGCTCACATTTCTGTACCGTCTGAAAATACATTGGTGTTCATCGTGACTTACAATGTGTGTTATATACTGTGCATACAGTATGTATACATAACTGCTGAATGGCACCGGTTCTTTGCTCAGTGCTTTACATACTGAGTATACAGACATTGGACTTTAAATAATTATAACACAATACAAAGATAAAAGCACTAGGAATAAAATAAAAACATTGGGACAGAATAATCTCTACCTGAAGAGTTAATAATGTAAATGAACACTAGAAGGTAATAAATCTTAATTAGGTTAATGGGAAATGACAAAGAGAAAGGATCTTATTTGTAGCGATGGCAATTTTTTTTTGTTGATTATGGATCCACCTGATCGGCAGGTTCCTTTGGTCTGCGGATTTTCGTGAATCAGTCTCAAAAAGAGCGAGTCATCTTTTCTGGAATCTGTTATCACTCAAAATTCACATGGCGGATTCCACAATCCGTTGGTGGATTTTTAAGAATCCAATCCATGGATTCAGTAATCTGTGGATTCAGTAAACTGGGACAATCCATCGATGGATTTTACGCCGTGGAACAGATTTCGAATGGAAAACTCTGGTAATTCTAGGCAATGAATTTTGACAGTTTCTCCCATCCCTAGTTATTTGTAATGCACAGTTTAGAACTTTTCTTAGCTGATGTTCGAACTGTTGACAAGATGGGACATGAAGATGGGGAGAGACATTCCCTGGCTCATACAGGTATTATTTGTCTTGTGCTAATGTACTTGGAAATATTTTACCTGTTGCCTTCTAATTTACAAAGAGCCTTTGCTGCATATGACCAATTAGCAGCTCCTGGATCCTTTTTAAGCCATTTCTCAAATTCCTGGATGTTGGGATCAGTAAATTCCACCACAATAATCTCTTTGAAGAAATCACTGGCTGATAAGAGCTGGTAAACTGATGCGCCAGATGAGATATCAATCATTATGTCTCCTCTCACCCGCCCTGCTCCAACAGTTAGAAAGAATAAAATACACTTTCATCATAGTCAACAAGCTTTTTTAGTATTTAAATAATAATAACATTTGGTACTATCCCAATACATCTAAAAATAAAATTTCAATGCAATAGGTGTATGGTGTCATTCAACAGGAAGTGGAATTTCAGAGCAGGTGGCAGAGCTCATTTTTTCTAATCTTGTGAGCCAAGCCTGAAACTTTGGAGAGAGGCATTTGCCTGCCAAGGGGGAGTTGTTGCAAGGTGCAGCAGGTGCGGGTTAAGGTGTCTGTTTTGTCTCTGGAAAGGACCAAATTGAACAGCAGCAAGAGACAAGGTATTGTTGCACTGTGTTCAATTTTATTAATGGAGATTACAGATTCAGAGAGTGCTGTCCACAATATTTCTGTCTATAGCTGTGTACTTTGCCCAACAAGCATGAACTATAGACTTTTGGAATTAAAAGTAAAAAAATAGTACACAAACATTTAAAAAAAATGTTTTAAAGGTTGTGGCATTGTACACCAAGTCATTGAAATGCTCAATGCCGGCCTTTGTCTTTTTCCTCTCTGCGCATGTGCAGGTATGGAACATTGGCTAATTACTGCACTCCTTCATTTCATTTCATTATAAAACGCGTCTTTATACACTCTTGGTATTTAACTATGTAATGTGAAGATCGGGTCAGAGGAAATTCGCACATGGAGAGTTAATTGGTTTGACTTGTAATTATTAGTTGAATAATAAAATAAATATTTTTCTACATATAAAAATATAGCTCATTCTCTACAAATGTCAAGAATAAATATACAAACCTGAAGAGAGCGTTTCATGCAATTGTTTTAAAGGGTAATCCACGATTTCATCTATTAAGGAAAAAGTTTTACCACACACGTATGTATCTACAAAAGCTTTTGGATCAAATTCGTCATCATGATAATGTTTGAGGAGACTGGAATCCATTGCAAGTCTTTGGTGCAATCTTTCTGAAGCCTGTGAGTGATGGTTGATACAGTACGTCTTTAACTTCCTTTTAAGTCCGTTTAACAATGACATATGATATGAACTCCCACAAGTCACAAGAACAGATAATAACATTGGATCACACAGAACTTTATTTGAACACAAGAATTCTTATTTCACATATTGACACTTCTAATATTTGTTGTCTTTTTTTCCCACTGAGAAATCACAAGTCATCATATTCCCAGGGCTGTCTTATAATGTTTTATACTGAAAATGAAATAAAATAAAAAGAAACAGCATTTATCAGTGTCAGTAAATGTTAATTAAAACCTTCCTAAGGTGCAGTGTGTTTTATACACTACCTCCTGGACAGATATTAACCCCCAGGTGTGTTATTAAATCATGCAGATGGTACATCATGGGATGAAGCTTCTCAGCGCTGTTAATATCAGGAACACATAGAAGTACATTAACTGTCTGTCACAGGTTACACAATCCCACCATCATACTCTGTGCATTTCTTACCCACCTGAATCATCATTCAGGTCTCACATTATACATTACACATAGTAGAGGAGTGGAACCAGTCCAAATATTGAGGCAACTAAATCCACAGCATAATAGTCACAACAGTGGGCAATGTTCAAAATAGTCTGAATATGAAAAGAAAGTGAAAAGCTCCTACATCATTTCTAAAAGAGCTGGGAAAAAAAGAGAGGTTCAAACTTCCATATATTGCTTGTCAGGGTTGTAAGGCCTATCTTTTTACATGCAGCAAACTTCTATAGGAAGGAGCGCGGTATTATGTACAGATCAGCCCCTGACGAAGCCGTAAAGGAGAGACGCGTAGGGCGTAGTTATTTCAGTGTTTCACGAGTGTTCAGGAGTGGACAGGAGGTACATTTTTATCCTGTGAGGACTACCGGCACCCGTATCGGTGACGCCATAAGTGGGAGCGCGGGGCTCACGCGAGACGGAGTGACGTCATCACGTCCTGCGGAGGCACCGAAGGAGCTCAGGAGGCGGAGAGAAGCAGATACTGGGGAGTAGCTGCAACTAAAAGTGTCGTTAGAGACTACAACGGAGCATATTGCAAGGGCATCTAGGCCCCACGAGTACCGTGAGTACTGGGAGTATTACGAGGAGTACCTGGGATCTAATGATACGAACTGTGCTATTATAACAAAAGACACTTTACACCAGGAGAACAATAGATGTGTATAGGGATACTATTACAGGAATAGTGACTGCTAGAAGCCCAGCTGAGAACCGGTAGACCCTATGAGTGTGATATACTCTGATATTCTCAACTGTTTTTAAAGAGCTCACAAAGTGTGAGTTTTTTACCTATTGTGATTTATTAAGTTTTTTATCATTAAAACTGTGTTACACTATTCTGTGTGTTCTTTACCTTGAGATGGAAACTTGGCAGTGAAGAATCGTTGTAGAAAGATCCGAGGATACAGATCCAGGAAACGCTCCCAGAATATCTACATAGTTCCAGATCCCAAGGTGGATAAAAGGCCTGAATTATATGAAACGCTGTGAGTGCATATCTTACCAATTAAGGTGCTCAATTTTCAGACACACTATCCTATGTTGTTTCTCTCTCTTGTCTCCCCATGCGCCTAGGTCATTCTTCTGGTCTGTGAGCTACAGGGGGGAGGAGGGGGAGGGGGATCGGTGGTATTGGCAGTACAGGCTGCTGCTTATTCTTCTGTAATCTTTGCATGTGAGCTACGGGAGGGGAGGGGGGAGAGGCTGCTTCTGCTTGTTCTGCTTCTTCTGTAAAGGTGTGTGTGTTTGACAGTGTGACAGTTTGACAGTGTGTGTGTGTGTGTGTGTGTGTGACTGTGTGTGTTTGACAGTGTGACAATGTGAGTGTGTGTGTGGGTGTGTGTGTGTGACGTGTGTGTGTGTGACGTGTGTGAGAGGGAGATAGAGAGTGTGTGGGGAGGAGAGAGGGAAAGGAGAGAGGGAGAGGAGAGAGGGAGAGGAGGGTGAAGGGGGACAGAAAAGAGAAGGAAGGAGAGGAGAGAGGAGGAGGGGGAGAGGAGGAGGGGGAGAGGACAGAGAAGGAGGGGGAGGGGAGAGAGAAGAAGGGAGAGAGGAGGAGGGAGACTGGGAGAGGAGAGGATGGAGAGAGACATTGGTTCATAGGGTTGATGTGAGATGTGGGGGGAGGGGTGTGATGTGAGACAGGGGGGGTGATGTTTAAAACAAAATCATTACAAAATATATACACATTCTTTATTCAAAAGTATGTGTTAGTTATTATTTATTACCCCTACTGCTTTACACATCAATTTTGTGATTTACCCCTGTCGAACACGTGTCATCCAGATAGGGGTTCCCCAAAATTTTACAAAATACTTAAAGGGTTCCTTCAAACAAAAAATGTTGGGAATCACTAGTGTGTGTGATGTGAAATGTGCGGGGGAGATGTGCCAGCAGGGGGGGGAGAAGAGGGGGAGATGTGCCAGATAGCGGGGGGAGATGTACCACCAGTGAGGGGAGATGTACCAACAGCGGGGGTGGGGAGATGTGCCGGCAGTGAGGGGACATACCACAGCAGCGCGGGGAGATGTATCCGCAGGAAAATAATTATGATAGCACTTGCATACTGAGCAACTGGATAGTTTTGTGCATGAACCAATAATCTTCAAATCTAATAGAAGTTTGCCAATTAATACACGAAATACTGTACATTTGAGAACTAAGGCTCTTCATTGCAAAATATGAGCATACAGCTTAAAATCTAGAGTACCAGTTTAATGCATTCTAGTAAACGTAATAAAAAAAATGTCATAAATTTGTAAATATATTTAATGTATGAATGCCTTATGAATAACTGTTAAACATGTACAATTCTTGGTAAAGTATGTAACCTTGCATTCCTACGGACATAGTGCTGATAGATGAATGCAGACAAAATAGTTTCCACAAAACCAAAAGAAAATATAGCGATACTAGTAAATGTATGCAAATAATGTTAGAGAATATGATTGGCAAGCGACAGAGAAGCCCAATGCTACAGTACATCCAACATGACAAAAATACACTGTAAACTACTTTTATATTCTCTTGAAAAGGGGTAATATTGTTTAACCCTTTGGCCAAAGCGTTGTAAGCCTGCGAGCCACGACAAGGCAGACACCCGTTTGCAAGTCCCAACACAACCAGATAAAATACTAATATACATACATATATATTCATTGAAGATATCACTGGCTGATAAGAGCTGGTAAATTGATGCACCAGAGGAGATATCAATCATTGTGTCTCCTTTCACCCGCCCTGCACAAACAGTTAGAAAGAATAAAATACACTCTCATTATAGTCAACAAGCTTTTTTGGTATTTAAAAAATAACATTTGGTACTATACCAGTACAATTAAAAATTACATTTCAATGCAGCAGTGTGGTGTAATTCTATAGGAAATGGAATTTCAGAGCAGGCGGCAGAGCTCATTTTTTCAAATCTTGTCAGCCAAAGTCTGAAAATTTGGAGAGAGGAATTTGGCTGCCCCGGGGGAGTTGTGGCAAGGTGCAGGAGGTGTGGGTTAATAATGTTCTAGCTTATCACTTAGTGATGTTTTCATGTGTTGTTAGTCTTAGTATGTTAGTTTGTTAGTATAGATTTTGCCTATAGTACCCAACAGTTATACTGTATGCTATGATATGTTTCTCTGTTTTTCTTCTTTTTCATGATATGAGACTGCTCATGTGGCTTAATTGAAGATCACTGCATTATCCAACTGGACATTTACTGTATATATGGTCAGAGTATCATTGTTTGTTTCAGGCGCCGGGTTTATTTGTTATAAGTTCTATATCTGTCTGTACTAGCCAGTATTTTCTTGGCAGCCTGGCCCATATATGGGTTTTACATTGTATCACTTATCACTGTATATTGATAATCATGAAGTAGTATTTAAGCTTTAGCACTATTATCGTTAAATAAATATTCATAGTACACAAACATTTAAAAAAAATGTTTTAAAGGTTGTGGGATTGTACACCAAGTCATTGAAATGCTCAATTCCAGTATTGTGTCTTTTTCCTCTGTGCGCATGTACAGGTAGGAAACATTGGCTAATTACTGCACTCCTTCCATTCATTTGGAAAACACGTCTTTATACACCCTTGGTATATAACTATGCAATGTGAAGATCGGGACAGGAGGAAAATGGCACATGGAGAGTTAATTGGTTTGACTTTTAATTATTAGTTAATTATTAAAATAATATATTATTTTTCTACATATAAAAATATGTCAGTCTCCACAAATGTCAAGAATAAAAATACAAACCTGAAGAGAACATTTCATGCAATTTCTTTAAAGGGTAATCCACGATTTCATCTATTAAGGAAAACATTTTACCACAGAAGTAGGTATCTACAAAAGATTTTGGATCAAATTCTTCATCATGATAATGTTTGTGGAGACTGGAATCCATTGCAAGTCTTTGGTGCAATCTTTCTGCTGCCTCTGATGTGATGGTTGATACGTCTTTTACTTGCTTTTAAGCCCTTTTAACAATGAAAGATGATATGACCTCCCTCAAGTCACAAGAACAGATAATAACTTTGGATCACACAGAACTTTATTTGAACACAAGAATTTTTATTTCACATAATGGCACTTCTAATATTTGTTGTCTTTTTCCCTGTTGATAAATCACACGCCATCATTTCTCAGGGCTGTCTTATAATGTTTTATACTGAAATTGACTTAAAATAAAAAGAAACAACATTTATCAGTGTCAGTAGGGCAAATGTTAATTAAGACCTTACTAAGCTGCAGAGTGTTTAATACACTACACCCTAGATAGATATTAACCGCAGGGATGCAATTAAATCATGCAAAAAGTACATCATAGGATGAAGCTTCTCAGCGCTGTTAATATCAGGAACACAGAGAAGTACATTAAATGTCTGTCACAAGTTACACAATCCCACCATCATACTCTGTGCATTTCTTACCCACCTGAATCATCATTCAGATCCCACATTATACAATACACATAGTAGAGGAGTGGAACCAGTCCAAATATTGAAGCAACTAAATCCACAGAAACTGTAATAGTCACAACAGTGGGCAATGTTCAAAATAGTCTGAATATGAAATGAAAGAAAAAGCTCCTACATCATTTCCAAAAGAGCTAAAAAAAACAAAAGAGAGGTTCAAACTTCCATATATTGCTTGTCAGGTTGTGTTTGCTTGAGTAATTGAATCCATGTTTCAATTTATACAATGTATCAATATAGCAACAGACCTCTCAGAGTCTAATGGTTTGTGTTGGTAAAGTGAGGCACATGCTGTAAATGTGGAAGAGACGTTATATCTATGGCGCCATAGATATAACGTCCCTTCCACTTCTACTATCTGACCTGGGGTCAGAGTTATATCATAGCAGCCGGCCTATTTTCTAGGACATAGCGCTCCCTTTCTTTTTTCACATGCTGTAAATGGTTACTTAACAGTGTGCCCAAGACCACCATGATACAGCAGACTTAGGCCACGCTTAAAGTGCTGGCGATGGTGATGCAACCGATAACGTCACCCATCGCCGTCGCCACCAGCAAAATTTAAAATTTGATTGGAAACTACGTTGCTGGCGACAAGGCCAGTAACGTCACGAAAGGGGACGGGCCGCGGTCTCTGATTGGTTTAGAGAGTCACATGTGGTGACTGTCTCTAAAAAATCAAATAGACCCAGCTTCAACATTTTTGGTCTCTCCATCTCTCCGTCGCCGTTGCGCTTACTTTACGCGCTTGCGACGGAGTCAATTGATTTGTTTCGGAGCGACTCACGTCGCCAGGCACCATAAGGACAGCCTTAGGCCACGCTTATAGTGCCAGCGATGGTGACAGTGATGCAACGTCACGTCAAAACAAATGCATTGAAGCTGTCGTGTTCGCTTATAGGAGGAGCAACGTGAAGGCGCGACAGAGCGACAGCTTGGTTGCGATCGCTGGATGTCAATTCAATTTGATTTTTCCAGCAACTGCAGCATGACGTCAGCGTCGCCATCGCGTCACCGTTGCTGGCCCCATAAGCGCGGCCTAAATCCGGGGGCAATCTTTCAAGGAAAAAGAGCCATTTTATAAAACAAAAATTCCCAAATATTCAGAGCTGCAACACATGCATGAATATTACACCCCCACCAGCAGGCCTCCAGAACCTGTGTAAAAAGGGCTGCTGGTAAACTGTAGGTCTGTCCAGGTGCCCCACCAGCCCACCGGGGACTCGAGTGGGGCTGCGTTATGAACCCTGTATGTAAAAGAATAAATCTTGTATTTATGGGGGGGCACAGGGGGTGGGTAATGTATTTAATAAATAGAATGATGTTTATTGTGGGGCACTGTATTGTTTTTATTGTGGGTACTGGGGGTGGGGGGGGTGTTTCCCCAACGGTATGTGGATAGGCCTCCCTTGTGGGTACTGGGTGGTTAGGCCTCACGGGGGGGGGGGTTAGTGTGGGAGGGTATGTAGGCATCCCGAGTGGTGGGTGAGGGTGGGTTAACCCCTTAATGACTGTAGCGGTTAACCGCTATGGTGATTAAGGGGTTAGGGGACATTACTTTGTATGTTTTAATTTTTGTCTCTTTTTTGCAGCAGCGGAGGGGCCATGTGCAGGTGGGTAGTGGGTAGTGGGTGTGGGTGTGGTTATTTACACGGGATCCCCCTCCCCACATTTACATACAGTACACTGCACTCACAGAAGCACAGGCCAGGGAGATTTAACTGACACAATAGTGGGAGGGGGCTTACACAGATTAGTCAAAGCAGGGAAGTTTAGCAGACACAATAGGGGGAGGGGTTTTACATAGATTACAGTGAAGGCAGGGAAGCTTAACACACACAATAGGGGGAGGGTTTTTTTACATAGATTACAGTGAAGGCAGGGAGGTTTAAAACACACAATAGGGGGAGGGTTTTTTACATAGATTAAAGTGAAGGCAGAGAGGTTTAATACACACATTAAAAATATGTATTTAATGTATTTATTGTTTATTCTGCCTTAACCCTTCATTGCCTTAGCGGCTATACGCTATGGTAATGAAGCAGCATTTCTGTATTTTTAATAATATTGTGCAGGAGCAGGGGGTTCCCTGAGCATTAATTTATGGCTCAGGGAACCCCTTGCTCACTGTACAATATTATTAAAAATACAGAAATGCTGCTTCATTACCATAGTACATAGCCGCTAAGGTAAAGAACGATTCTTTATTGATGTGTGTGTTTTATTTATACTGTAGATGTGCAGAGGGTTACCGGAGCAGAACCGCTGTGGTTTTAGGTCCGGGGACCCCCTGCTCCCCGAGATACAGGCCCCTTTAGGGGGTGCCGGTACCCTGCTTGGTTTACAGGCCGGGGGGGGGGGGGGGGGTCAGTGTCGGGCTCTTAACGTAGCGGGATACCGGCACCTCATAAAGGGGGCTGTATCTCGGGGAGCAGGGGGTCCCCCGATCTGAAACCAATGCGGTTCAGCTCCGGAGACCCCCTGCACATCTACACTATAATTAAAAATGTATTTCAAATGTATTTATTTATATTCATTTATTTATTTATTTATTTAGATTTATTTATTTATTTTTTGGGCGACTGTTGTGGGATTATTTTTTATTGTTGGTAGCAGGGGTGGGTGAAGGGGGTATTAGCCCCAACGGTGGTGTTTAGGGGTTGCGTGGGGTAGCGGGAGGGGTTAACCCCTTCATGACCGTAGCGGTATTAACTGCTACAGTCGTGAAGGGGTTAAGTGCACCCGCAACCCCCCCGCAAGTCCTAAACTCACACCAAGGGCCAAATACCCCCTTCACCCACCCCCGCTACCCACAATAAAGTGGGCACGGTGGGTTAACCCCTTCATTGCCTTAGCGGCTATACGCTATGGTAATGAAGCAGCATTTCTGTATTTTTAATAATATTGTGCAGGAGCAGGAGGCCCCCTGAGCATTAATTTCTGGCTCAGGGAACCCCCTGCTCACTGTACAATATTATTAAAATACAGAAATGCTGCTTCGTTACCGTAGCACATAGCCGCTAAGGTAAGGAATGAGTTTTTATTTATATATGTGTTTTATTCATACTGTAGATGTGCAGAGGGTCTCTGGAGCAGAACCGCTGTGGTTTTAGGTCCGGGGACCCCTTGCTCCCCGAGATACAGGCCCCTTTAGGGGGTGCCGATATCCCTCTGCTTGGTTTACAGGCCGCGGTCACGTGATCGGGACCTTTAAATGCAGAGGGATACCGGCACCTCATAAAGGGGGCTGTATCTCGGGGAGCAGGGGTCCCCCGATCTGAAACAACGCGGTTCAGCTCCAGAGACCCCCTGCACATCTACACTATGAATAAAAACGTACAGTACTGTATATTAGGGGTTATAGGGGACGGCTTCAAAGACAACAGCTCTCAAACGCCCCCATGTGTTTTTACACGGCATTGCAGTATTGCAGCCAGCGGGAATAAAATGCTTAAATCACAGCCGGGAAAATAACGCAATACACTCTGGCCGAAAACGATACAAAACCTCACATCACCGGGATATACCCAAATTTGTGGAACTAGCCGAGTTAGAATAAAGTTGGTCGCCTCTGTATTACCTTTCAACATATGTTCATAATGTATGTTGCAGGGTGTGTCAGAACCACTATTTCTAATAGTGGTGTTGTGCATAATTAATAACATCATCACACATGTCACCATTGAGTCTAACAATTTTGTTTGACTGGTGATGAATAATGCAACCTCCAATGAAATATAGGTAAATAGTAATGTTTTATTTTGTAAAATGTCAAAAAGGTACATTTTTTACATACACATGGAGAAATGAAACCATGTTAAGAATAACAAATGTTAATGTGTTTTTTTATTCCTAAAACAGGCATTGCATCTGAATAACATCAGAGTCCAATAATAACAGAAACACATCCATTACCACCTGCAAATAATACACAAGAAATTTTGGCAGCAATTGATGCGTCCGAATCAAGGATGAGCTTACTCCAAATAAAACACCATCAGGAATTAATGGAAGTACACCAATGTATGGCATTAGAAATGCACCGAATTCAAGAGATAATAATGAAAATCCCAGAAGAATTGCATGTACTGAATCAGACATTCAGGACACTTGTGACCACTCTACAGCAAGGGAATCATCTTCTTCCACACTCTGCACGAAATGAAGGACATTTAAGCGGCAACAATGAAGGTATTTTCCATGGAGGCATTTTGTCTCCACAAACAGAGGTGTTAAATTTATCTAGTGATGACATATCCCAAGTAAGAAGCTTTCATCTGGAATCACCAACGACAGCTGAACAAATGCAGACATCCAGTACAGATGATAATGTTACACACACACCTAAAAGACAACAAAAAGGAAAAGGTCAAATACAGAAACACGACATCCACTTGGCTGGAAGACATTGTCCAATACTGCTAAACAATGTACCCAGAAAAAAGGTATCCATGTCTATAACCAGCCTCAAAGTGTTACTGTGTCTACCCAGGCCCAAACTGCAGGTCTATTTTTACAGGCCCAAACTACACTTGTTGTTACACAGGCCCAAACTACACAGGCCCAAACTGCAGGTCTATTTTTACAGGCCCACACTACACCTGTTGATACACAGGCCCAAACTACACAGGCCCAAACTGCAGGTCTATTTTTACAGGCCCACACTACACCTGTTGTTACACAGGCCCAAACTACACCTGTCTTTAGCATGGGCCAAACTGCACCATTGTTTACCCTTGCCCAAAGTGCACCTGTCTGTACCGTGGCACAAAGTTCACCTGTATCTACCTTGCAAAAAATGGCACCTGTATATAAGGATACACAATTTCTTCCACTGTCTACACAGGCACTAAGTGGACTTGCCTGTAACCAGCCTCAATTTGTTCCAATGTATAGCCAGCCCCAAACTGGACTTTACTCTAACCATCCTCCACATCTTCCAGTGTCTACACAGACACAAAGCGGATTTTTGTACAACCATCCCCAACATGGTACAGTGTCTACCCAGGGGCAGAATGGATTTTACTACAACCATCCTGAACATCTTCCAGTGTCTACCCAGGGACAAAGCGGATTTTACTACAACCATCCTGAACATCTTACAGTGTCTACCCAGGGACAAAGCGGATTTTACTACAACCATCCTGAACATCTTACAGTGTCTACCCAGGGACAAAGGCTATTTTTATTTAGCCATCCTAAACTTCTTACCGTGTCCAAACAGGGACAAACAGCAGGTGTGTCTACCCATCCTCAACTTCTTACCGTGTCCAACCAGGAACAAACAGCAGGTGTGTCTACCCATCCTCAACTTCTTACCGTGTCCAACCAGGGATAAACAGCCGATGTGTCTACCCATCCTCAACTTCTTACCGTGTCCAACCAGGGACAAACAGCAGGTGTGTCTACCCATCCTCAACTTCTTACCGTGTCCAACCAGGAACAAACAGCAGGTGTGTCTACCCATCCTCAACTTCTTACCGTGTCCAACCAGGGACAAACAGCAGGTGTGTCTACCCATCCTCAACTTCTTACCGTGTCCAACCAGGAACAAACAGCAGG
>WSYH01011938.1:0-19804 GCA_036426205.1 Ascaphus truei | reverse complement strand
TGGTGTGTGTATGTGGGTGGAAAGGTAGAGAATAAATAACTTACAACACGGCCTTGTGTAAGTTCAGTCACATCAAGGTTTCTTTGGGTTTCTTGTCGCCTTGAAGTGATGTGTTCTTCCTGCGTTCTGCGGTCCAGACTTTTCTCCTTTGGTGTGTTTTCAGCTTTCTTCGTGTCGTTGATGTATCCCTCCAGGGGGTTTCCTCTCATGTAAACAAAAGAGAGTTAGATTAAGTCAAATATACAGAGGCTGCAATATGGGGAAGATGGTATAGCAGTAGACCATTGAATGCATGGTATGATTAAGCACTCACACACGGGCTAATGTGATCTTCTCCTATCTTGGTATCTTATTGTTGCCCGTGTAGGGCAGGCCTTCAATTGTTATCTGTGGATAACTTTCAATGGTTGCAGTGGGGATGAAGGGGGAAATAAAGAACACTATAACACAATACTCACACGGGCCAGTTGAGTGCACACTCCTATGGTTTCTTTACACTTCTGTTCCTAGTCGTTATATGCCCTGAGCTGATAATGGTGGTGCAGACAGATTAAATGACACTATGGTCTACAAGGATAAAAACTTTATTTTAAAAAACATGCTTTAAAATGAAACAGGTAAAAACCACAGAAACCAAGGCTCTATGGGGAAATAAAAGCAAGGGAGTAATAAGGTGGTTAGTGGTAGGGGTCTCTCCTTCCGCGTCCGGATGGGGAGCTACGACTGCACCTCTGCCTCCTTGGAAGGCTCTACTCTTTCAGTTGGGACATTTTGTTCAGCATATCCAGGAGGCAGAGGTGCAGTCGTAGCTCCCCCTCCGGACGCGGAAGATAGACCCCCTACCACTAACCACCTTATTACTCCCCTTGCTTTTTTCCCCATAGAAGCCTTTGGTTTCTCTGTGTTTTTTACCTTTTTCATTTTTAAAGCATGTTTTTTATTTAAATAAAGTTTTTATCCTGTAGACCATAGTGTATTTAATCGTCTGCACCCCATTATCAGCTTCAGGGCATATAACGACTAGGAACAGAAGTGTAAAGAAACCACTAGGAGTGTGCACTCACACTGGCCCGTGTGAGTATTGTGTTATATCGTTCTTTATTTCCCCTTCATCCCCACCTGCAACCATTTGAAGTTATCCACAGATAACAATCTGAGGCCCTGCCCTAACGGGCACAAATAATACCAAGATAGGAGAAGACTCACATTAGCCCGTGTGAGTTCTTAATCATACCATTGCATTTCAATGGCCTACTGCTATACCATCCTTCCCCATATTGCAGCCTCTGTATATTTGACTTAATCTACCTCCTTTTTTGTTTACATGAGAGGAAACCCCCTGGAGGGATACATCAAACGAACGAAGAAAGCTGAAAACACACCAAGGAGAAAAGTCTGGACCGCAGAAGAACACATCACTTCAAGGCGACAGAAACCCAAGAAACCTTGATGTGACCGAACTTACCAAGGCCTGTAAGTTTTATTCTCTTACCTTTCCACCCCCATACACCACCCAATGTAATGTATACCTTTTGCGTTTGGAATCTGCCCCATGAACTATCAAATCTAATAGATGTGCTAATTACCATATCGATCACTAGATATATTAACTGCCCGTTTCCTATAACTGTTGCTCCCCCATTCTTTTTTGTATTCACCGCATAATATCAGCATGGCGTTCTGGCAAAAGGTCAGTCCTGCTGGATTATAAAGCAGCATTACATTGGACATGAAAGACATGCTGCCCAGCATAACAATGCAGTTACTAAAAGTCTGCAGTAAAAATATAATGAACCTTCTAATTCTCTTTATTCTATTTGAGATGTTGCATAAAGCCTGCAATGAATATAATTAAAAACCGATCAGTTTCCTTCCTTGTTCAAAAGAGGGGTCTTTAATTACGTACAGTATTCTGGCTTAACAAGATAACCCAATTTGTTTAGTAAGGCACTCCCAAAGGTAGATTTAATGCAACAAACATATTTACACTTGCCCTCACAAGCTAATCTACCTCTAAACAACCCCAGTTCCCCAAAACCAAATCTCCTTCCCCTAAAGAAGAACGTAGAACGTTGACCATGTGTTCCCTTCTGCTGCTTTGAAAGACAATATAATACAATGATACCCACATGACAAATATACCGGGAAACCACATTTTGTGAATGCGTATCCCCTAGTAAACTAATGGCTATAAAAATGTCTGTAAAATATTTTATAAGAAAACAATCTCTTAACACACACACACACACACACATCACACAACACACACCCACACCACAACACCACACCACACACACACACACACTTCTATTGGAGAGTGATTAAATGAAGTCCTTACGGTCCAATGTCCGTTTCTCTGGTGATACCCATTGCCTTTTCTTTATTTTCATTGGCCAAGAAAGAATTTCCCTGCAACCATGTTTTCAAAGTGGAAGGGCGAGCCACGGTTACCCCCGTTTTTTGTAAGGGTAGTTTTGAGAGAAATCAGGACATTCACTTAGCATACAGATCAGTGACCAGTGCCAGAGTTACACACAAAACTAGCTAAGCTTTTTGGGCCTCACAATAATGAGGCCTTCAAAAGAGAAAGGAATGAATGCATTTCACGTTTAAAACGGGTGATAAAGAAGATATGGAAAGAAGATTCTCTATCAATATGAAATTTTCATTCAACTACTGTATGATCCCAAGCATCACGTGCATCGAAAGTGACAAACTTCGTAGCTTATCATTTGAAGACATTATCAAATGACTATGCTCTCCAAAATGGAAGAACATGTCTGCTCTGAAAGTGGCAATAGTTGTTCTGTCGAGTTGTAGAACTGCCCTGCATGTTCCATCATCAATATTTATTAAGTCTTCGCCATAGTGCACAACTATCTGAGCCCTGGATGGAAACACGGTTTCTTTGTGTCAGATAACCATGAATTAGATCATTCCTTAACCAACAGTAAAGAAACAACAAGGGAAGCAATTGTGGAAAAATACTGTCCTTCTGCCTTACCTTGGAATCGTATGCCGACTGTTTTAATTACTTCATGTGCCATCCAAAACGGTGGTCCTACAAAGGTATTCCTCTTGATTTGTGTTCTGTAATTGCCCGGCTACGCCAATCCCCAGTTTTACTTCTCCTTGTTCCGACAGCAAGACATTGGCAGCTGGAAGTAATATTTACATTCATTCATTTTCCCACAACAAATATGCTGTTAACCAATATATGGTGTCACTAAAAAATAATGTTCTTACCTTGATATCTCTGTGGATTTTCTTTTCCAAATGTAGTAGTCCAGTCCCTCACATATTTCCCTTAAATGTAGCATCTCGAATTTCATCTAAGTGACCAGCTCTAACTACCAGAAGAGAACAGATAATCAGTCAGGAGTTTACTAAGAGAGATATTAGTCCCATAATTACAAAATTTAGAGCACATATATTTCCATAATAAATAAATAAATACTCTATTAAAGTGTCCGGAAAAGCTGCGGATCTTACAAAAGAGCATTCCAATAAATATAAAGTTCAGGCACTGTACTTGATTGCAGTCCTTTTTGTCAAAACTTTTTAGTACTGAAGGAACTTCAGAAAAACAATGACTTCTAATTATTTCCGTTTATATATTTCTGAATCGTTTCATTGTGTTTCTTGGTATTTAACATCCCTCCAGTTATCTAGTTCAGCTAATAGTTGTAAAACTACACTGGCATTTGGAAAGGAAAAACCAACGGCAAGGAACAATGAACAACACGGAAAAGCTCTAAGATAGATTGTGCAGACTATAAATGGAGAATTGTTTTATTTTCTGAAATACGCCATGTATAAAGAAACATTTTAACGTACTAGATCCAGATCAGAGCCTCCTCCAAGATATTCCATTATTATCCTCAACTTTGTGTCCTGCAAAGAAAAACAAAAACAGAAACGATTACAAGAGAAAAGGATTTGCAACTCAGATTATTATAATAAAAAAAATGTGTTTCTCACAAGTACAGTACTGGCAAATGCATTCATCCTGACAAACTTAAATACATCTTTCTAATTCTCATTCTCCAATGTCTTAATAAAGTGATCTTTTTTTTTCCTACTAATATCTTGGCAGTACGAATAAATAATTTACGAAGATGTGCTATTTAAAACAAAGGCACCTTCTATGGGCAGATGAGCAGTAAGTGTGTTATGGCATAATAAATATGCCTCTATATCCATCTATTATTAAACCTTTAACAGTGCCAGAAGTCCTTGGCACGCTGTCGTAGTTACATATGCATCGATCACGTGATTGCAACCCATTGCCTAATGTTGGGGATGGGAGAAGTCCTTCTCTTCACTCTGATCGCAGTACAAGCTTGTATACCTCATCCTCTGGGCAATATCACAGAGGCAACCACCCTTTCTGATCTGTACAGTTGACTCATATAGGACCCCTCTAAAGGTCAAAGTTATGTCTATCCTTATTTTATTTTTAAACCCCTTGTGTCATCTCGTCTTGTGACTTTGGCCTTATGCCTCACTAACCAACTTCGATTGTAAGATCTTTGGGGCAGAGACCTATGCCTGTAAATAAGTATGCAACATGCTTTGGAACTGTGAGTACTATATTAAAATATACATTATTGCATTTGGTAAATGTCTTAAATGTGCACCCCCAGGGATATTGTGATAGTGTTGTAAACGTGTCTCCTTCTGGCCACAGTATTTGTGTCAGCCAGGTGCTGTGATATTCCCAGGAAAAACACAAAGGGGTTCGGCACTAGAAAACAGGTTGTGTGATAGATTTTTGCATTACATATAAAATACAAGGGGGGGGGGGAGGTGTGTTTATAATTACAACAATTCTGATAATATGATCATAGCATATTCAACTGTAACTGTACAATTCAGTATTAATAGGTGTTTCATTTCAGCTTCTAATTGTGTTTATAGAATCTAAATAAGTGTCATGTAAAACTGAAGGTGTGCCCTCTGTTGCCGGTTCAATAAATAGTGGTTCCTTGTAGAATAAAAACACAAAGAAGAAAAGCAATAAATGCTTTCTGCCCAGTCGGTACAACTAAAGGTCTGTGGGCCTTGTGCAGTTAAAAAAAAAAGAAAAAAGGAGGGGTGTCCCCACTCCTCTTTGGTATCCTACCTGTTGAACGGTGCATGCGTGGCCCGGAGGAGGGAGACCACCCAGGCGGGCGAGGCAGAAGAGTTGGGCTCCGTGTAGGGCACTGACAAACTCAGATAGAGCCGTGGGAGGGGTAGCGAGAGAGAGCGAGAAGGGGGAGCTGGGCGGGGGGCACTTGCCTGAATAATGTTCTGGCTACTAAAATAGGTATACCCCCGGACTTTATGTTAGTCATGTATTGAGAAAGACAAAATGGGATATATTCGGTTTCATTTATGTATGAACAAGGAGTTTAGAGCTTATGTGCTATTTGTACTGGATATCCATAAAAAGTTGATGTTGAAAAAAAAAAAAAAAAGGTACCAGGAACAGTGTTCGCCTGTGTCAGAAGTGACCCCTAACATTTGTGGGCCCTGGTGCAGCAGAACTGGCTGCACCGATGTTAGTTCCGCCACTGTGTCCATCTTTCTGTATATATCATTTATTTATCTCATTGGGACCCCCGCGTTTTACTTCTAAATCCTAGTTCAGCTTCAACACACACATTTAGCCCAGATCCACAGAGGTTTCGTTTACTAGGTTAACTAGGGTGTGCACAAACGGGGGGCGGGAGATTTTCTGAGCTGGGTGCGGTGGTTGCAGAGCCCCGTGCTCTTCCCCTAGACATTACATATACCGTGGGATCTCGTGAGGCCCTCTGCAACTCACAACTTACCATGATAAAGACGCTGTATGACACGTCCCATAAGCAACACGCGTCTCTCATGTGACGTCATAGGTGTCAAATGATTCTGCGGTCATGTGACGTCACATGACCCCGCATCGTCATTTGATGCGGCTCCAGTAGGGGGGGGGGGCGAGCGCCGGGCATCAATCGGGCACACCCAAGAATGTTCACGCTCCCCTGTTTAACACATTGTTAATTGACATATAAGTTTGTGAAAAAGAAGTACACCCTCTTTGAATTCTATGGTTTTACAATCAGGACATAATAACAATCAACTGTTCCTTAGCTCAGGTCTTACAATTAGGTAATACAACCTCATGACAACAACACATGAACATATTACACCCGTGTCATGATTTATTTAACAAAAATAAAGCCAAAATGGAGAAGCCATGTGTGAAAAACTATGTACAACCCTTA
Source organism: Ascaphus truei (assembly GCA_036426205.1). Taxonomy (NCBI): domain Eukaryota; kingdom Metazoa; phylum Chordata; class Amphibia; order Anura; family Ascaphidae; genus Ascaphus; species Ascaphus truei. Next base: position 13,553 of record WSYH01011938.1, on the reverse strand, counting down.
CTGCTTCCATAGGAATTAGATGCTAAGTAGGCAGACCAGTGCTGCTATCAATGCCCTTGATTATGATCATCAGCAATTGTGACACCTCTATAAAAGCCGAATTTTTAGCATTTTGTTGGTCTGGAGCATTCAGGTGGTGTTAAGGAGGAGACATCACGCAATGATCTAGAGAAGTCAATTGTTGCTGCCCTCAATCTGGGAGAGTTATAAGCCATTTACAAACAATTTAAAGTTCATCATTCTACAGTGAGAAAGATTATTCAAAAGTGGAAACTGCAAGACACTTGCCAACTTCCCAGGAGTGGACGCCCCATGCAAATTCATCCCAAGGTCGACTGTGCAATGCTCGAGAAATTGCAAAAAAAAAACAAGAGTTACATCTCGACTCTACAGGCCTCAGTTAGCATGTTAATGTTAAAGTTCTGATAGTACAATGAAAAAGACTGAACAAGTATGGTTTGTTTGGAGGTTGCAAGTAGAAAGCCTCTTCTCTCTACAAGGAACATGGCAGCATGGCTTAGGTTTGCAAAGTTGCATCTGAACAAACCACAAGACTTCTGGAACAATGTCCTTTGGACAGATGAGGCCAAGTGGAGATGTTTGGCCATAATGCACAGCGCCACGTTTGGCGAAAACCAAACAGCATATTAGCACAAACACCTCATACCAACTGTCAAGCACGGTGGTGGAGGGGTGATGATTTGGGCTTGTTTTGCACCACAGACCTGGGACCCTCGCAGTCATTGAGTCGACCATGACTCCTCTGTATAGACCAAGTATTCTAAAGTCAAATGTGGAGCCATCTTCCTGACAGCTAAAGCTTGGCCAAATTGGGTCATGCAACAGGACAATGATCCCAATCACACCAGCAATCTACAACAGAATGGCTGAAAAAGAAAAGATCAAGGTGTTGCAATGGCCCAGTCAAAGTCCGACTCAAAACCCGATTGAAATGCTGTTGCTGGACCTTAAGAGAGCTGTGCATAAACAAATGCCCACAAACCTCAATAAACTGAAACACTTGTAAAGAGAGTGGGCCAAAATTCCTTCACATGATGTGAGAGACTGATAGTCATACAGAAACATTACTCAAGTTATTGCTTGCTAAAGTGGCTACAAGCTATTGAATCATAGGTATACTTAGTTTTCACACATGGCTTCTCCTTTGGCTTTATTTTTGATAAATAAACCATGACACAGTGTAATTTTGTGTTGTTGTGTATCAGAGGTTGTATTTACCTAATTTTAAGACCTGCTAAGGAACAGATATGTTTTATGTCCTGATATGTAAAACCATAGATTCAAGAGGGTGTACTTTCTTTTTCACACCACGTACCTCCCCAAACACGCCTTTACACAAACTAAAAAGAACCTGTAGCAAAAACAAAAACACACGAGTTACCTGGGAAATATGCTCTTTTAAAAGCATTGGTAATATACTTTTGAATTATTCAAATTACCATATTCCCATGCATCTCAGAGTGTTCAATTCTTGCTCACAGGTATCTCCTCACATGTTGTATAAATGAGTGTTTGGTAACGCTCCAAAAACGACTTCCCTGTCTCCTAAACCTATATTTCAGGTTTCTTGATGGGAGCAATCCCACCTATTGAAATGCTTAGCGCGAGTCATGTTATTTGAAGCTATTAGGTAGTGCTACTGTACTTAACATGGTGTTGAGCCTATGCGAATAAATGGATATACCACTTGCTGTTCTTTTAGCTATAATGAGCTGTGTGTACCTGGTGTTTTTATAGAAAGTCCCGTTATTAGTACAACACGTAATTAGTTAACGGACCTCCGTGGATCTGGCCTTCAAGTACTTGCTGCAAGTAGACTGGAAGCATGTATGAGCTACAAAACCAGGGGGCGCAAGATTTTTTTCCTGGGTGGGCACAGTGCAGTTGCAATGGCCCCGTGCTCTTCCCCAAGGCATTAAATTAAATGCCGGGGATCCTTGAGGCCTCTGGAACTTAAACTTACCTTGCTACAATCCGGCCGTCCGGAAGCGTCTACTTGCAACGCGAGTCAAATGGCACGCGGGGTCATGCGCCGCGCGTTGCCATAGCAGCATCGTCATTTGACGCCAACACAGAGCGAGGGGGGCGCGATCACCAGAAGACAAGAGGCAGGGGTGCCGGGGCAAAAGTTTGCGCACCCTTGAGCTACACAAACTACATTTACAAATGTTTTATAAATCAAATGTACCTCATTTTCATTCATCTTGGACAATATCAATTCTACACACTTTAATGTTAATAACGGTAACATTGATGATCTATTCTAGCGATTGTATCCTGAATCCTCCATTGTTTTTATACAAAAAGAATCATCATGCTTTGCTACATAATTACAACATACTCTTATAGCCACAAAGTTAGCTTCTATTTAGTTGGTATCCCCTGCTAGTACTATCTTATAAGAACAAGAACTTATGTTTCCCAACGATGTCTCACTTGAATTATTCTTTACTGGCTAAATCATATGGGACAAAAACACTATTTATCAACGTATATTTTTGTGTGTCACAACTAACTTCCAACCCAAAAGGTAATGTCAAGTATAGAGATTTTTTTAACTCCTCCCAAATACCAAGTATCTTTCGGAAGGATATAAATGGAACAAGATCACTCATTCACATATAAAACAAATTGTAGTTTGTGTATATAGTATATATAAAAAAAAAAGCCAGATCTTTCCCAAAATAAGTTTATTTAAACCTGACTGACAGTTCCACCACCATAGTATGGCATATCTTAAAGCATGCCTGTGTCACCACGAATCCCTTTTTTCTCTCCACTATGAATATTTAAAAGGAGAAAATTCACTATTTGTATCTCTCCTCCCTGATAGCCCCCCTTCTTCCCCTAAACATCTCATCTATCCACTGCACTCCTAAACACTCTTCATCCCCCTCCTCCCCCCCTAAACAATCTCCTCGGTCTATCCCACTGCCCCCCTAACACATCTCCTCGTCTATCCACCTTCCCTCCCCCTAACATCTCATCTATCCCACTGCTGCCCCCCCCCTAAACATTCTCCTCATCTATCCACTGCCCCCTAAATCATCTCTATCCCACTGGCCCCCCCCTAACATCTCCTCGTCTATCCCACTTCCTCCTAACTCGCCTTGTCTATCCCCCCACTTCCCCCCTAACATCTCTCGTCTATCCCACTTTTCCCCCCTAAACAATCTCATCTATCCCTGCCCCCCCTAAACACTCTCCTCACTATCCCACTGCACCCCTAAACATCTCATCTATCCCACTGCCCCCCCTAAACATCTCCTACGCTCATCTACCGCCCCACTGCGCCCCTAAACATCTCATCATCCCACTGCCACCCCATCACGCCCCAACATCTCCTCGTCTATCCCCACTTCCTCCCTAACTCCATCCCTCCTCTCATCCCACTTCCCCCCCCCTAAACATCTCATCTATCCCACTGCTCTCGCCCCCTAACATCTCCTGCATCTACCCACATGCCCTCTAAACTCTCATCTATCCCACTGCCCCCACGCTAAACATCCCTCATCTATCCACTTCTCCCCCCCTACACATCTCCAGTCGATCTCATCCTCCCTCTTCCCCCCTAACTCTCCTCGTCTATCCACGCCCTCCCTAAACCCCTCTCGATCCATTCCCCCCTAAACATCTCCTCGTCTTTCCACTTCCCGCCCTAACATCTCCTCGTCTATCCCACTTTCCTCCTAACCCTCCTCGTCTTCCCACTTCCCCAACAATCTCCTCTCATCCCACTATCTCACTCGCCCTAAACATCTCCCTCGTCTATCCCACTTTCCCCCCCTAAACTTACTTCCTCCTTCCAATCCCACCCTCCGCCCTAACACTCCCTCCGTCTATCCCACTTCCCCCACTAATATCTTTCAATGTCCTTACCCCTTCCCCCTAAACACTCCTCGTCTATCCACTGTCCCCCAATATCTGTTAGCCCGCCCTACCCCTAACCATCTCTCCTTCATGTCAATTCCCACTTTTCCCGCCACTAACATCGCGTCCCACTCGTCCCTAATTCTCCCTTCCGACTTTCCGCCCCATAAACATCTCCTCGTCATCCCACTGCCGCCCCTAAACATCTGCGCTATCCCCACTTCCCCCCTAACCTCTCGCTTATCTCCCTCACTCCCCTCGCGTCTGCACGGTCTGGGCCCCCCCTGCCCCTTATGGACGAGCGCCAAGATACATTGTAGCTGCGGTGATTACACTGCTGAAGGATTGATTTGAAATTGCGGTCAAGCCATTTAGACCCCTGAGCGATAGAGTAATTTGCTGATCGATCACGGAGAAGAATTTGATCAGCAACTTAGGTAATATTCGGTGTTTGCAATAAAAAGTAATCAAAGGATCAATATTGGAAACAAATAAAACAAGGTTTAAATTTTTTTTAAAGCGTCTTAGATTGCCTTTTATAAAACAGTATCATTGGTTATGGGAAAAAAATAAATTTAACCAGTCTGTCAACTTGTATGCCTACCATTTAATTCAAAACAGAATATAGATTTTAACCCACTTTTTTGTGTTGGGTCCAACAGTACAGGTCTGGAAGTAGTACTGCGCCGACCACGTTTATCCTAAAACATACCCGAAAATTTTCGGGCATGTTTGCCGAGGTCGCGGCCCCCAAAGCGGGCCAAACATCACTGATAACACTGAACGCTAGACAAAGAAAGCGCTTAGCGCTAAACAACTGGCAATGCCCGCAGGCGCACAAAACGGCGAACCCGCTGAACGGGCCGCATCAGTCATCGCGCGATTTACCCGTTTGGCCCGCATTTTTATAAATCGTGGCGGGGTAAAAGGCCGCAGAAGAGAATAAGAACGGCCGCCATGTGTACAAACATATTGCTTCACTTCCAACTTTGATCCTTACCCTAAACCTAGGAAAATGAGCCAGCAATTGAAGCTCTTATAAACGCGTCAAACATTTTTTGAACAAGAGTGAGCATCATGGCATATTTGTGTGCGGACAGAACCGGGACAGTTTTTTATTAAGGAGAAGGTGGGAGCTTCAAAATCCCATATAACCTACATAGTGTTAAGTCCCCTTTACGGTTGATTCATTGCAACTTATCACAGTAGCATATTACAAACCATATTTACAACCAGGAGAATAAGGAGAATCACAATACAAAAGTTTTGTTGACCCCTGCTAAGTCATCGTTATTGAATTGTGATAGCAGATAATGTTCGATACACGGTACTGATGGTGTTAATCATTTTGCCAAGATTACTGTCAGAAATAGCACATCTTTAACCATTGCCGAATTCTCTCTGCAACTCATCTCTTCACCTCTCAACACCTACAGAAATGTGTACAATACTTACATGCATGTGAATTCGGCGAGTGTAATTTAAAACCAAAATCCCCGGCACAACGGCCAACCTCCAAGCCGAAGGCACACTGCGTTAGCCTGCGCCCCAGTACTTCTACAAAACGACATACAAGCGCAACGTCGATGCGTGCACTGCACGACAAGTTAACTTCTATCCCCTCAATCCGGGCTTGGCCCCATTAACGTGCCCTTTGGCGCACCTTTGGCAGACAGCGCTCTACTCTACCAGTTTTTTCAAAAGACAGCAAGTATGTGTTTAGACTTTCGCCGGAAGGTGGCCACGCCCCGCCTTGGCTGTCGGCCAATGAGGAGAACCATCCCGTGAGGTCATTGGTGATGCCCCTGCAAAACCACGCCCCCCCCATCGAATCTCCCGGCATCTGCCACGACCGCAGTGAAGCGCTGTGCACGTGCAGCCCCTCCACCCCGCGAGTGGCAGACTGGGATTGCGCCTTAGGGTCCCAACCCCATCCTTCTAGCCTGCTTCTCATTAGAATCCTGCTAAAAACCAAATATGGATGAATGACGATAAAAACTGATTTCAATGATCATCACAGAGGTTTCATATTAGATATTGGCTAGCCCATGTTAAAAAACGGAGCACTTCCAAGTACTTAAATAGGTAGTCCCTCCTACGACCAAAAGTAATCTAGGGGCAGCAGTCCCGTTTAAAACAGGAGAGTAATGAGCTAGTAGCCACAGTTTATTTTTTAGTTTTTAAAGTGTGGGACAAACCTCCTACCTACACATAGCTTAAGACAACCTCATTTATATAAACCATTTATTAATTTAGAGGAGAGTACGTTTGCTAGTCACACACCAATGCACACTTATGTTTGAGTTTATTGCAGCAATCTGGTCCGCTAATACCTTTTCCTTGGCCCAAAATCATAAAATGTCCCAGTGCACACAATTCCAGTTTACTGGCAACACTGAGCCATCGGACAAACAGTAATTAGTTTTCAAAGTGGACAGGCAATCTGGTTTCTTCTTCTTCTTCTTCGTCCTTCAACTGCAGGCCACATTTCTCTACATATTGTCCAATAAGTATTTTCAATCAGGTCATAATTCACGTTCTAGTAGGACTAACCCAAATTCAATTTCAGTTCTTTCCCATTATATTATAGTTTACTCACCCCTTTAGATAGGAACCATAATACGACTTGGTCACGTATGGCCTATCCCCGGCTTCAGCACTGTAATTTCCTGTTGAATGTCTTCTATTTCATCGCTCTGCTTCTTCCTAGGTCTTGATTTTATACAAAACAACTTTCTCTGAGTCCCGAGTGTCAATTCCTTTTAAAGCTTCTCTCCAAAAGAGCCTTTGCCTATTTTCTCCAGCTTTGTGAATAGTTCCTCTGGGTCTCTTTTAGATTCTGTAGAAACAAAAAAAAAAAATAGAATAGTATTGCGTGTGATTTTTTTTTTTTTTTTTTTTACAGGCAAGACTTACACACTATTAAATTTGTTACCCGTGAAAAAACGAATACTATCAGAATGTAAAAATGCCTTGTCCTTCAAGGTTCCAACATTAATCTAGCACAGGTCATTAAATATTAGAATGGCACTGTGCACTAGTTCTGAAGGAGAAAAGCTGGGTGCAGTCATAAATTACTGGTTTATTATTATTTATTCTATGGAATATTCCAAACAATTATTGGAACAAGTTAAAGGTAATTTCACTTGGTAAGTACAGGCATATAGTTCATAGTAGATCCCAAGAGGATCAAGAAAGGGTCCTCATATATCGAAGCACATCAATGTTATAATACTATAGTGATACTTAACAAAAGAGTCTATGGTATCAATAACCTTTAAGTAGGACAGGATGTGTGTGGCCCTTCTCACCGGAGATAAGCTCGGGAACAAATATAAAATTTTTATTAAGTAATTACAATATCATGGATTAACAACACCTATAAAAAGCATCAAACATTAAAAAAAACCCCATCGCTGAAGTGTGGTTAGGTGAGCTGGCGATGTCAATATGGTAGCTCCCCACAGACGTCTAAATATCGATGAACGTTAGTGGGCAAGCAGGTAAGTATTCTCCGTCCAAACCTAATTGGTGGCTGGAGGGGTACAAGAGGTGTAGTCTCTATAGCTGTGTTATCAAGTTCTTCCCCTTGAAGAACGTGTCCGTCTATACGCGAAACATCGTCGGGACGTGGTGACGTCACGGGTGACGTCATCAGAAGTGGCAGCAGCGTCTGCGAGCAGAGACAGCAAGCAGTGTTTTGGAAGACAAGGCTTGTGATTGAGACAGGACCCCCGCGAATTTATACGTTTGTGTTTCAGGTGTTTTTTGGCCGCGTTGGGGGCGTCCAGCTTAAAACCCATTGTGCCTAACACCTGAGATACGGTTATGTAAGGGGTGGCCGCAATATTTTGTATTGGGTCTCCTTGGACACGAGCCCCCTCGCATATCCCTGTGTTCTCTATGTTGTGCTATATCCTAGAGTCAATATATAATCACTGGTACACTAAGCCGCCATTTTTTTTTTTGAAACTATAGTGTCCTTTGACCACACACACTGAGCAAGTACAGCTTGCGGCGAGAACCCGCACAGACCTCTTTAGGGATAACAAGAAACATTATATGAGTGACTAAAGCTTTATATTTTTATCCCTCACTGTTTCTGTCCCTCTGAAGCCACATCGGCAGCATACATGGTGCACTGTACCCTAGTACAGGGGATAACCTCCATAACATATGCCAAGACTACTTATAACAACAGCTATAGATACTACCCTCTGATACCCCTCCCTCCACCATATAGGATTTGAATGCGAATACTTACCTGCTTGTCCACTCACAGTTACATTCGCTATTTAGACGTCTGTGGTGAGCTACCATATTGATTCATCGCCAGTCCTACCACTCAGTATGGGGTTTTTTAATGTTTGAATTCTTTAGATGGTGTTTTTTAATTCCGATCAAGTGTAGTTTGACTAATAAACTTTTATATTTTTTCCGAGCTTATCGTTTGAGAAGGCCACATCTGTCTACTTAAAGGTATTGAACTCAATGACTATTGTAAGGTCTCACGATAGTATTCTAACATTGAGTGCTCGATATATGAGGGAGCCTTTCTTGATCTCTTGGGATCTACTCTGACATATTTCCTTTTTCCCCTCAGAGCACCTGTTACATATCGCATTTAAGCACCAATAACTACCGATGAGTCGGTTATTTTTATTCACCCTTGTCTAACATAAATACAGCCTACCCCGTATTAACGTACCAATGGACTCGGAAGCATGTATTTAAAGCGAAAATTTACTTAAAGTGAAGCACTCCTCAAGCACGCCCTTTTTTCCCCCCCACTTATCGTGCTGTACTGTACGCAATCGTCATACCACGTGCATACTGATTTGTAAATAACACATTTGTAACAGGCTCTATAGTCTCCCCGCTTGCGCACAGCTGCGGTACAGGTAGGGAGCCGGTGTTTCTTCTGTTCATGACGTGCTTACAGGCGCATGCGCCGAGCATGCCGTTTGCTTATTGAGCGATATGGTCCTTACTCGCGAGTGTACTTAAAGTGAGTGTCCTTAAACCGGGGTATGCCTGTATTATTACTTGTAGTTAACAATGTCTTCCAATCGATGTAGTTTTTTGGGCACAATAATAACTGCTTTGAATAAGGATTAAAGAGGTTTAATTTATACCTGACGATCGTTGGTAGTATTCTATTCTGGTTTTTTATTAGAAAGTAATACAGCATAGAAGTGTCGCTCTTTCTATTAAGTTATAGTATTTTCCTTTAAAATCCACAGACAACAAAGCACTTTATGGAAAATAATCACCAAAGACCGTTCCAAGTGGAGCAACTGCTGCTAATTTTTCTTTCTTTGTCTAACTGTAACGGAATTGATGCCCAAACATATTGTCATGGAGGGGCGTACTATGTGTCCTATGCCTCTTATTCATGAATGTGTGTAGGTCATGCCGCCATGGAAGTCAAATGGAATTTTCAGTCAAAAACAGCCCGAAAGGGACGGCATTGGACTATAATGAATTAAATTGCACCCCCATATGGTTCGTTTTACTTCCCTCACAATTAGACTTAGAACTCCAAATCCAACCCAGTTTTTTCTTCTTAGCAGTGATTAGGTGGAAGGGTAGTGTTTGTGTGCTTTCACAATTACATACACTGAAGATATAAATGTTTTGTTACTCTAATCCAGGGGTGCGCCATTTTTTTAAAGTGCAGCCCCCCTCCCCATTTTCTCCGGCATGATGTACGTCCCGTTGTCAATGGCATGCCATCGTCACTATCGAATACGCAGTAAAGGCGAGCCTTACAGAAGATAAGAGGCATTTGCGAGACCCCGCACTCCTCTCCTCCCCTTGCAATCAATTAAATATTGTAGGGAAGAGGAGTGCCTCCTGTAAGCGCGGGGCTCGTTCAGTAGCCCCCCCTAGAACACTTTTGCACACCCCTGCTCTAATTCCTAATAACGTGGTTCAAAAGCATGTGTTCTTGCATCTACATTTTATCTGAAACTTCCAAGCCGAGGACACAACCAAACAAACCGAAGAAACCTACTACCTCCTGCCTATGGAAGCAATAATACAGACCACCTATCTTACAACTGACCAAACATTCTGTAGCATAAGCATGTGCATTAATAGGTCATTGTTTTAAAACTTAAGCTAAACGCGTATCTTTGCATTATGTTGGGAAACTAAAATATCAATTGTGAGCCCTTCCCATGTCTCAGACAGGTCTGCAACCCTGCTTTTCCCCAGTATCCTTTAGCATCCAAGTGCTTCCACTGCAGCTAGGGATTCGGGAAATAAATGCAAATGATCACACAGCATTATGTTGGCAAAGTCTTGGCAAACTTTACACAGCAACTTTGTGAAAAAAAAGCAAGCAATCTCCCCAAAAGCCTGTATGACAGGGTTCCTCAACTGCTTGGCCCTTGGAATTCCTGCTCTACTAAGTTCATTGTCTTGCCTTTGGTCTCGCTTATAGTGCTGCGTACGCGACTCGACATTACGTCACCACCCACCTTCTCCACTAGCGAAAGTAAATTTAACTTTCAGCGACGGTCTCTACGCCAGGGTCTTTATTGGTTCAGAGACAGTCACATGTGGCTACAGTCCTGAAAAAATCCACTTTGCGCCTCTTCTAGATGTTGGTCGTCGACGTCGCCTCGCATCACCCATCCCGCTTCCTATAAGCGCTCCTCTCTGCAGACGGCGTAATATTGTTTTGTTTTGGTAGCATGTCGCGTCGCGTGGCACGAAAGGCAGCTAAGTGCTGATTTGTTCACAACGAAAACTAACTTGTTAAGTTTAGGTAATATAAATATTGTATGGTACAGATGTTATAAATTCTTTTGCAAATGTTGAAATATAATAATTTTTCAAGGCTTTAATGTATCTAAAATTACATTCGAATATAACCTGTGGCCCTTCTACTACTTCCAAATGTTTTGTAATGTGTTCCCTCTTCAGCTCCATTATTAAACTCCTGAACCACTAATATTTAAAAACTCTCTTGCAACGGTTCTCCCATTTAAAAAAAAAAAAAAAACGGGGTTGGAAGCCAAGAAGAGATCTTGCTGTGTTCATCACAACATGTATTGTTCTCCGCTAGACCAATTACTCCAATTAACCCAAGGAGCAGGTGTAAAAAGGAAATTGCTCAAGCAAACACTATGGAGGCTGTGGTATAACGGAAGTGAATGAGAGCCCCTCTCCCTATGTACTGCTTTCATCTCGTGCCAAATGTTCAAACAATTGCTAACCCAGTTTGTTATATTCGATGTATATGCATTTATCCTCACCCTCTAACTGCAACCCTGGAGAAAGCAGTAATAAAACGTGACAATAACCTGCACCTAATAACGTTTGAGATCTTGAGACACTTTTAGTCTGGTTCTCTTGTCAATTTTTTGGTTGCTTAAAGGCCCTCAAGCCTATATTTTTGCATAACCAAACTGTGCAGAGGCAGCACCTTTAAGCCCCTTCGTTCACACCCACAGTGTTATTGGTAACAGGATCACTGCGGTTCTTACGTTCTGGAAGTGCTATTACAAAAGCATACTAAAGTGGTTCTCAACACCTGGACAACTTGTAATTCCCCTTCTCGGGAAGCTTTTCTCATTCGTTTGACCCAGCAGGCAGTGAGCGAAAGAAAGGATAAGATTGTTTGTGTTTATGGTTACAGATCCCTTGATGGAGGGATTTCAAGAACAACATTGTTTACAACAAATCAGCCACATGGGTATTTAAATGTCGGGTTTACAGATGAACTGTTGCATACTCAGCAGACAAATAGATTCAAAAGGCCCTACTGAAGTGTTATTTGTACAGGTATCATTGGATCTGTACACATTGCGAGAACTTTAAGTTAAATATACCTATGGCTTTAAACTACAAGCTTCCTGGACAACAATTCCAAAATCCATCAAAGTCATGTTGCTCTTTTCTGTGTATATACATATTTAAATTGTGGATCACTGAAATATGCTACAAAAATGTAAATCTCTATAGTAAAAAACCTCTTGAACACACACGACATGTGACGAGCAAGTGACCTTCCGACAATTTTATAACTTCAGGTGAGACATGACCCTGCCAGCTCTCCGAGGAGCACCTTATACTTCCTTCACTTTTACATTTCAATCAATTGCAGATATCAAACAAATACTTGATGTGGGTGAGAAAGATAAACACAACGTGTGACTGGTTTTGTACTGGTCCTGCTGTATACTTGGCTCCTAATGATGCCATCATAATTCATTGATAGTTCATGGGGCAGATTCCAAACGCAAAAGGTATACATACATTGGTGTGTGTATGTGGGTGGAAAGGTAAAAGAATAAATAACTTACACGGCCTTGTGTAAGTTATTTATTCTCTTACCTTTCCACCCACATACACACACCAGCGCTGAACAAAATGTCCCAACTGAAGAGTAGAGCCTTCCAAGGAGGCAGAGGTGCAGTCGTAGCTCCCCATCCGGACGCGGAAGGAGAGACCCCCTACCACTAACCACCTTATTACCCCCTTGCTTTTATTTCCCCATAGAAGCCTTTGGTTCTGTGTTTTTACCTGTTTCATTTTTAAAGCATGTTTTTTATTTAAATAAAGTTTTTATCTGTAGACCATAGTGTCATTTAATCGGCTGCACCCATTATCAGCTTCAGGGGCATATAACGACTAGGAACAGAAGTGTAAAGAAACCACTAGGAGTGTGCACTCACACTGGCCCGTGTGAGTATTGTGTTATATCGTTCTTATTTCCCCCTTCATCCCCACCTGCAACATTTGAAAGTTATCCACAGATAACAATCTGAGGCCCTGCCCTAACGGGCAACAATAAGATACCAGATAGGAGAAGACTCACATTAGCCCGTGTGAGTGCTTAATCATACCATTGCATTCAATGGTCTACTTGCTATACCATCCTTCCCATATTGCAGCCCTGTAATTTGACTTAATCTAACTCCTTTTGTTTACATGAGAGGAGGAAACCCCCTGGAGGGATACCATCAAACGAAACGAAGAAAGTGAAAAACAACACAAGGAGAGAAAAGTCTGGACCGCAGAAGAACACATCACTTCAAGGCGACAAGAAACCCAAAGAAACCTTGATGTGACTGAACTACACAAGGCCGTTGTAAGTTATTTATTCTCTTACCTCCACCCACATACACACACACCAATGTATGTTACCTTTTTGCGTTTGGAATCTTGCCCCATGAACTATCAATCTAATAGATTGCTAATTACCATATCGATAACTAGATATATTAACTGCCGTTTCCTATAACTGTGCTCCCCCATTTTTTTGTATTCATTGCCAACAAGGGTCCTGGATAGATCCTGCTGGGGTTCAGAGTCACAGGAGGACATCCAAAAGAATACTATTGTCAGGCAGTATCACATCCCCCTTTTATACATCTCTACTCTTAAATACGTCATATAGATTTCTGAGGTAAGCCCCCCGCGGTACCTTTTCAAACAAACTTTCTTGATATTATTGTCCGGTTCACCCATCCCTGCTGTTAGAAAACCTAGTATTAGCCAAAAGTATGTAACTTGCTCCAGGGGCTAATGCAGGGGGGGGTTCAATCCATTCTTATGTGGCAGTACATAACAGGTTTCCGCGGCGATCCTTACCTAAGCGCAAGTTGCTTTGGTAATTTAGAGCGGTTAGGTCACAGCTAAATTTTTGC
>WSYH01011937.1:8518-19805 GCA_036426205.1 Ascaphus truei | reverse complement strand
AGGCAAATTATCCACAGCTCCTACGGGCTTTAACAAAGGAGCTCAAAATATGGTCCACTTACGGAATTTCCTGGATTGGTAGAATCTACTGTGTTAAGATGAACCTTCTCCCACGTTTACTATATCTCTTTCAAACTCTTCCGATACCAGTGGTACGATCAGAGATTAAAGAACTACAAAATTCAGTCACAAAATTTATTTGGCAAAATAAAACACCACGGGTAAAAATGACAATTATGCAACGATCCAGGGAGACAGGAGGCTTGGCAGTGCCGAGTTTGTTGGCATACTATAAAGCGGCCCAATTATGCCAAATTACACAGTGGCATGGGAATCCAGAGCTGAGACGCTGGGTGGCATTAGAGAAGGAGGTCTGCGCCCCGCTTGCAATCGAAAACCTGATTTGGTACCCAAAAGCTAGACTGAAAGACCTAAAGGATCCTCTGTCCTCCGTGCTCAACTCACTGTCGGTCTGGGAAGCGGCCAAAACTAATCACTCATTAACCTCTAAACACACCTTAATGGCCCCATTATACGGGAATCCAGATTTTGCTCCGGGTTTAGTTGGCAAAAACTTCACACATTGGCAAAACAGGGGGTTCCACAAACTAAAAGACCTGGAGGGACGCGACACCATTAAACCGTTTGATCTAATACAGTCAGAAACTGGCATCTCCAACACAGAATTTCTTAGATACCTCCAGGTCAGGGCATTTTACACCAAACACACTATTAGACCGCCGTTAACTAATTTTGAGAAGCTCTGTGGTCGAGGCACCGACACACGGGGACTTATATCTGCTCTGTACAGGGTGGTGGTCGGTTCTGACAGTGACGGTTCACACAAACCCAGGTTCATGACTCAATGGGAAACGGATCTGACGGAGCCACTGGAGGACGATGACTGGGCTGAAATTTTTAAGGCGGCAGCCAGCAGTTCGATCTGTACAACATTAAAGGAGAACTCATATAAAGTACTAATGCGGTGGTACCTCACCCCAGTTAGATTGGCAAAATTCACGCCGGGAGCTTCCCCGCTCTGCCCCAGGCAGTGCGGGGAACAGGGGGACCTGTTACACATGCTGTGGTCTTGTCCACGAATTAGACCCGTATGGATCCAAATTAGAGATTGGCTACAGAGGCTCTTTCTGGGCCTCAAAATTCAACTAGATCCGTGGGTGTTCCTTCTAGGCAAACCCACGACAGACGTATCTAGATCAGGGAACAAATTGATCGCACACTTTGCTACGGCTATGAGATGCGAGACTGCAGCATTGTGGAAACAGAATGCAATTCCATCATTAGATAAAATTCGGAATAGAATTTGGTTTGTTTGCCAGATGGAAAAATTGACAAGTCTGGTCAACGACACTGGCCCAAAGTTTCAAAAAGTCTGGTTGCCTTGGCTGGCACAGACAGACATCCCAGGGGTGAGCAATGCCTCCATCTGGCTTTAATAGCGACAGGTGAGTTCTCCTTGGATGGCGAGCAGAAGCTGCAATCAGCCATATACGAGAGAGACAGTATACCCGCCACGGGAGGACGCTAACACGGATCCATTACCCCCTATATTCACTACCCGGTGCCTCACCGAATCAGTTGGACGTAACACCTGACCTACGGACCAGGAGCGGAGAACATCGTACATCAGAAAGGATTCCTCTGCCCCCCCCCTTCCCCTCCCCCTCCCCCCCCCTTCCTACCCCCACACCCTCCTGTCTCCCTTCTCCCAGGTTGGTATGAATGGCGGTATGTATGTTGTTTGTCCCATGGAAAGCTTTTTATTTTGACAATGTGACAACTGTATGTTATACACTTTGAAAAACACAATAAACAGAATGTTGAAAAAAAAAAAAAAACCACCAAATATCTGTGAGATTGAGGAAGGTAAAATACTTTTGCAAATGGAGAAGGCATCAAAACTGGGTCATGTTTGCATAATGGGGGATTTTAATTATCCAGACATAGACTGGTGCAATGAGATTAGCGTTACAACAAAAGGAAACAGGTTTTTGGGGGTGATTAAAGGCAAAATTATTATTAAAAATTATTATTAATAAATTATTAAAAATTATTGAGTAACCAACCAGGAGAGGGGCAGTTCTGATTTGGTCATATAAAACAATGTAGAAGTAATAACAAATATTCAATTCCTGGAACATTTGGGTAACAGTGATCATAACATGGTCTCATTTGAAATAAATTATCAAAAAACAGATTACTTGGGTTCAACAAAGACTTTAAACTTTAGAAAGGCAGATTTGAATAAACTCAGGTCTAATCTAGTAGTAATACAATGGGATGATGTTTTTGCAGGGAAAAATGTAGAAGATAAAAGGGCAGTCTTTAAAACATTGTTAGAAAAGCACACTTATCAGTGTATACCCTTGGGTAATAAGTATAAAAGAAATAAGTCAAAACCAATGTGGCTAAATAAACAAGTAGGGGAGGAAATGGACAAGAAGAGGAAGGCGTTTAGATTCTTTAAGTCAGAAGGGACAGAGACATCTTATCAAAATTATAAGGAATGTGACAGAAATTGCAAAAGGGTAATCAAATTAGCAAAAATAGATAATGAAAAAAGGATTGCAATAGAAAGTAAGGTGAACCCTTAAAAGTTCTTTAAGTACCTTAATAACAAAAAAATGAGAAAAGAAAATATAGGACCCTTTCAGTGTGAGAAGGGTAGGCAGATTATTGGAGATAAGGAAAAAGCTGAGGAATTAAACAAATTCTTTGCCTCTGTGTTTACCAGGGAAGAATCAAGTTCAATAGTAGTGCCGCAGGAGGAAGCCACAACCTCCATATTAATGACCAATTGGTTAACTGAGGAAGAAGTTCATAAGCGACTTGAAAAAATTAAAGTAAATAAGGCACCTGGCCCCGATGGCATACATCAAGAGTTCTCAAGGAGTTAAGCTCAGTAATAGCAAAATACATTATATTTAATATTCAATGACTCAATTTCCACAGGCTCAGTACCACAAGATTGGCGTAAAGCAGATGTGGTGCCTATATTTAAAAAGGGAGCTAGATCAAAACCGGGAAATTACAGACCTGTAAGACTGACTTAAATTTTAGGGAAACTACTTGAAGGTTTAATACTGGATAATATTCGGGAATACCTAATGGAAAACAAAATTATTAGTCATACAGTAGTCAGCATGGATTTATGAAGGATAGATCTTGCCAAACTAACCTTATTTGTTTCTTTGAGGAGGTAAGTAGGAATTTAGACCAGGGTAATGCAGTTGATGTGGTCTACTTAGATTTTGCAAAGGCTTTTGATATGGTTTCACACAAGAGGTTGGTGTACAAAATAAAGAAAATTGGACTCAGTAATAATATAGCCACCTGGATTGAAAACTGGTTAAAGGACAGACAACAGAGGGTTGTCATAAATGGAACTTTTTCAGGTTGGGCTAAAGTCGTGAGTTGAGTACCTCAGGGATCGGTACTGGGACCCCTGCTTTTTAACTTGTTTATTAATGACCTTGAGGTTGGGATCCAGAGCAAAGTCTCCATCTTTGCTGATGATACTAAATTGTGTAAGGTAATAGAATCAGAGCAGGATGTAATTTCTCTTCAGAAGGACTTGGAGAGACTGGAAACGTGGGCAGGTAAATGGCAGATGAGGTTTAATACAGATAAATGTAAGGTTATGCATTTGGGATGCAAGAATAAAAAAGCGACTTACAAATTAAATGGAGATATATTGGGGGAATCCTTGATGGAGAAGGATTTAGGAGTGCTTGTAGACAGCAGGCTTAGCAATAGTGCCCAATGTCATGCAGTAGCTGCAAAGGCAAACAAGATCTTATCTTGCATCAAACGGGCAATGGATAGAAGGGAAGTAAACATAATTATGCCTCCTTACAAAGCATTAGTAAGACCACACCTTGAATATGGAGTACAATTTTGGGCACCAAACCTAATAAAAGACATTATGGAACTAGAGAGAGTGCAGAGAAGAGCCACCAAATTAATAAAGGGGATGGACATTCTAACTTATGAGGAGAGGCTAGCTAAATTAGATTTATTTACATTAGAAAAGAGGCGTCTAAGAGGGGATATGATAACCAGCGTTCAACAAACCTATACATTTGCACGCCCCGGGCGAGTGGATTTAACCTCGTGGCAAGCTCCTATTGGCTCAAGCAGCACACATGTGGTACTAAGTGGCGAGTAGATTTTTTTGTTTGGCGAGTAGAGTTTTTGGTGATTTGTCGACCGCTGATGATAACTATATACAAATATATTTAGGGACAATACAAGGAGCTTTCAAAATAAATATTCATCCCACGGGCAGTACAAAGGACTCGGGCCATCCCTTAAGGTTGGAGGAAAGGAAATTTCACCAGCAACAAAGGAAAGGGTTCTTTACAGTAAGGGCAGTTAAAATGTGGAATTCATTACCCATGGAGACTGTGATGGCAGATACAATAGATTTGTTCAAAAAAAGGTTGGACATCTTTTTAGATGGGAAAGGTATACAGGGATATACCAAATAAGTATACATGGGAAGGATGTTGATCCAGGGATTAATCCGATTGCCAATTCTTGGAGTCAGGAAGGAATTAATTTTTCCCCTTAATGGGGTTTTTTGTTTGCCTTCCTCTGGATCAATAAGTAAGTATAGATATAGGATAAAGTATCTGTTGTCTAAATTTAGCATAAGTTGAACTTGATGGACTAACGTCTTTTTTCAACCTCATCTACTATGTAACTATGTAACTGTGTGGGGTTATCACCCATGAGGAGCAGTGTTACAGGGTGACACTGAGGGTTACTGTTGATGTCATATTGTTGATGTATGTGTATTGTGTTTATCTGCCCATATAGTAAACCTGTGTTATATATACCTTTGGTGTATGTGGTTAATATATGTGGGTCCTGCGTAGGGGACATTCTACCCATAGAATCCTACACAGGTGGAGGCGCTGTTATGTAAGATCGTTCCAGAGAATACACCCAGACTCTCACTGGCGGAGGTTCAGGCCTCCTGTGAGCCGGACAGGTAAAGCACCACATACCTGGTAACATACATATAGGTTCCCCCTCACATGCACTCTATCTGCGATTGGGGGTGGGGGAATATGGGTTACACTGTATAAATCTGGCTACGAGATAAACAATATTTTTAGTATCATAGGGAAGCTGGCTTAGGCTATTGACAGTAGCAACTACTGATACAACACGATTATGGCACAGCCTCCACTTTTTGGTAATACTCCTCGGGTCATAGTCCCTTAACTGCATAGCCTTATACTTTAGGTATGGGCAGTACAAACATAGCTATATAACAGCTGCAGGGGTTGATACTATCCCACTAGCAGGGGCATCAAAAACGCATTACAATAGATGGAGAGCCAAACCTGGAGTGCTAGATTTAAGACAATAGAATATTTACAGTGTTGCTATACATTATAATCACAGAACGTATCCTCACAGGACATGTTTATTTATTAAATAGAAGGAAAGACACTTTGTTAAACCAAGTATACCTTCACTGTCCATCCAGTATTAGTGGAAAAGGACCTGGTCTATCTGAACAGTGTACAAAGACTTAAACGTAAGTCATGTTTAAAAACACCCCACTAGTATTAGCAGAGACGCATGCACACAGAAAATAAGGCAGTGTTACTGTGTAGCCACACATATTTTAGCAAAGTGTTCAACACTATACTTAAACTGTCCAAGTATTGAGATACAAATCTTAGCTGGCCTTGCACAATTTTAAGCACCAGTGTGATACTTTACCTTGTACTAGAGGAGATATCTACATTATAATATAGGCTCAGAGCACTCTAGGAAATAAGCCATTGTGGGTTAAGCACTATTAGAGAAACATAGTGCTTTTCATAAACATACCCTACTAACTCTACTGGGCGATAGCCATATGAGGATATATAGAGTGTTATATGGTATATGCTATAAGAAACATAAATTGATGTCATTTAGGAGTTCACATCATATTGTTGGATCTTGAACACTTAGTAACACTACATAAAAAATAAAAAGCCAATAAAAATAAGTGTTATTTTGTCAGTATAAATTCTTTTAATTTTTTTTAAGAATATTAATAAAGTTTCTTTTTTAACTGCCTGTTTGCAGTCCTGTTAAGACCACTTTACAATACTTATACTATAATATTCTGGTCTGTCGTGCGCCCATCGATGGGGATTCTGTGTGTGGACCGTGCATCTCTGACACGATCCATCTACTCCTAGATTTGTTACCATGTACCTTTCCGGCAGCACACAGCACCTTTTTGGAGTTTGAGCGAGGTTTTACACCAGTCTCTGTATATAAGAATGTAATGATGCATTGTATTACGTTTACTTTTATTATTACGATTGCCTAAGAATTCTCAGCATATGAGCAAGTTATTTCTATGCATGTGTTTCTGGAAGATACAATAGTTTAAAAAAATGTATATTACATAATCTTTAATTGCCCCAAAAATACTGATTTGCATATCCCTAATAATCTAATAAAGAATCAATAATATATACTGCGACTATTCTAAAACAAAGTATTAACAATTTAAATGAAAACATGACTAGGTCACAAGATCATTCACAGAAGTACATTTTTGGTGCACATCACAATAACAATTTTTAATTTTTAGTGAATATATATAGTGAAAAACCAAGGTGAAAAAATAAAAAATGATAATAAAATATTATTAAAACACGTAGTGCTGATGTTACTGATTCCAACCAACAACAATAGTAAATGTGACTCCACAAAACTATGAGGTATTGATACTTCAATGTGCCAATCACAAATGAACCTCCTGCTAGATATTCTGAAATCAAGTTGTAAACCTCACAATTACTGTTCGTGAAGTCACCAGTGCAGTTAAATTAATAAAAGAACGTCATAGCATATATCTAATGAATATTCTATGTGCCACAATGGAATATTGGCATAGCAAGTAGTGTATACCAAAGTCGCAAGAGCAATCAGTTGAGTAATATATGTATCAGAGACATGAGGTTTGCACAGTCAGTGAGGGGGAATCCCTAAGCAGCTAAACTATCATATGAAAGCTACTTGCTCTCAAGTAGCACAGCTCCAACATCGCTGTCAACTTGTACTGGGAGTCCCTATACCTAGTGAAAGACCATGTATTCAAAATTGTTCTCAACTGGCAACCAAACACTCAATAAAGTATCCACAAAACTCTGTATAATACTTAGCTAATAGCCGCTTAAACTCTGCTCCGTGGCGGTACACAACGCTGCTCAGACAGTCCTGCAGTAGACCGGTTGTTGTGGGATCAGCTGCTCTACGTGATGTGACGTCACCACGCCACAATGCCCATGCCCTACGTGTTTCTCTCCAGGCGGAGCTTCGTCAGGGGCAGGTGGATGACGGGACTACACACCCAGCCGCATATATATAGCGATTTGTAAATGCGCTAATTGATACACTTGCAAACTGACTACCAATCAGTGATGCACTTTGCAAGCATGAATCGCAGCATAGGTGTGTGTGTTCCCGATTGATGTGACATTATATTTCGTGGACAAAATTGTTGTTAAATGGATACAATGTTTTATTTCCAATATATAAATATATGGCAACATTAATTACAATCTGCACTATATCTAAATACCAGTATAATACTGCAACTGGATACATATTAACCAGAATAGTGGTACACCGCGAGGAGAGACAAGGCAACTACAATAAATCCACTTAATCATAGATTAGACCATGCTGGACCAACAGCTCAGAACACAGCACATATCTAATATTTACAGCTTAGTACATGGGGGGGAAAAAGAAACCAAAAGAATAGACTAAAGATGCGCTAAGAGTATGTCTATAACAAATATAGCCAACAAATTGTCTAAAAAGATGGACAATTAGATGATTAAATAAAGGGGGTAAATGTAAAACCTTCATTAAGGCCATGTGGATATAACGTTTTTAAACGATATATCCACTCAGCTTCTCTTTGCAGAAGTTTACAATCAATGTCACCTCCTCTTATAGTGTTTTTAACAGGATCTATCCCTATAAATTGGAGACAACTTGGGTCACCATTGTGTATTAAATTTATATGGCATGCTACTGGTGTGTCGGCTTTATTGATAGCAGAGTTGACATGTTCTAACATGCGTCTGCGTAGCTTGCGTATTGTTTTGCCTACATACCTGCGGCCACAATCACAATTGATAAGAGAGATGACATTAAAGCTTCTGCAATTCACAAAGTGTCTTATT
Organism: Ascaphus truei; assembly: GCA_036426205.1. Taxonomy (NCBI): domain Eukaryota; kingdom Metazoa; phylum Chordata; class Amphibia; order Anura; family Ascaphidae; genus Ascaphus; species Ascaphus truei. The sequence continues at coordinate 11,568 of WSYH01011937.1, read as the reverse complement.
TCAAATTGTTTTGATTTATCATCATTATCAAAGTTTTTGTGGTAAGCAGGTATTGAGACGCCTTACAGCTGCCACATCGAAAGCAGCCTTTCGGGGGATTCGGTAGCCATGTTTTAGATGTCTTATATTGGTGATGACTATATACCAAGTCATCCTTCAGATTTTTTGACCTCCTACTAGTAATGCTTGGAGTATCATTAAGCACAGAGGCTAGGTCACTATCTGATCTTAGAATGTGCCAATGTCTAGAGAATATCTGTTTTACATCATGCCATCTTTGACTGTAGGTGCCAATACATCTTATTTGGGTATCTTTTGCTTTCACATTGGGAACAAGTAGAGTGTCCCTATCACATTGCAGTGCCCTGTTGTATGCCCTGTGTAGATTTTTCAAGGAGTAGCCTCTGTCCAGAAACCTAATTTTAAGATCTTGCGATTGTAATTTAAAATCTTGTAAGGTTGAGCAATTACGTCTTAAGCGCAGATACTGCCCTGTTGGTATTCCTCGGATTAGGGAATCTGGATGCTGACTCTTGGCTAATAACAAATTGTTAGTGGAGGTAGGTTTTCTAAACACTGTAGTTTGGATTCTATTTAGAGGATCTATAGTTATATTCAGATCCAAAAACGTAATCATAGATTGACTATATTCTGAAGTCAAACGTAAATTCAAGGTATTGATATTTAGCCGCCCAATAAAATCGAGCAAAATATTTTTGGGACCACTCCAAATCAGCAGGATATCATCAATAAATCTGAGCCATAAATCTATGTACTCAGTAAATATCGCGTTCTCCTCTGTAAAAATGATAGTAGCCTCCCACCAGCCCAGGTACAAGTTCGCATAAGTTGGGGCACAAGACGTCCCCATTGCTGTACCTTGGGTCTGGTGGTAAAATAGGCCATCAAATAAAAAATAGTTGTGTGTCAACACAAAACCAAGGAGGTTCAGCACAAACTTATTATGTTCCACATAGCCTCAGTGTCTGGTCGATAGAAAATAATCACAGGCTTTTAACCCACTAGTATGCAGAATGCTCGTATACACGATTCTACATCAAGTGTTACCAGCCATGTGTCCTTGTCAGTCATAATACCATTTAGTCTTAGCAGAGTGTCCTTTGTGTCTTTAATATAAGACGGAAATGCCAAGACAAATGGCCTTAATTTTTTATCAAGGTATTTACTGGTATTCTCTGTCAGATTATTATTGCCAGACACTATTGGCCTTCCTGGTTGTCTTTCCTGATTTTTGTGTATTTTTGGGAGTGTGTGGAACGTGGCTATTGTAGGTATCTTTATATGCATAAACTCATATTCCTTTTTGCCAATAAGTTTGTGAACCAAACCATCCCGTAGAATTGCGTATAACTCCAATTTAAATTTATTAGTTGGATCCCTATCCAAAAGTTGGTATGTGTGCTTGTCTTTCAAAATACGTTTATTCTCTTTAACATAGTCACTCGTATTTAAAACTACAATGTTTCCTCCCTTATATGAAGGTTTTATTGTAATCTGATCATTTGTCATCAGCTCATTCAGTGCTTTTTTCTCAGCTTTGGTGATATTATTTTTACTTGGATATTGTGGTTTCATTTTTTCCAAGTCTTTAGTCACTAAATCACTGAAAACTTCTACTTGAGGGCATACATTCATTAGGGGTGTAAATTTACTGTGCGGTCTTAAATCTGTGAAAGGACCTTCTACGGATGTATTCATTCGTTCATTATCATTTAGGAGTGTAACTAGATCTTCTAGATGAGTCTGCTCCTGAATTGTCATATCCCTTTGTTCTAATTGTCTTTTCTTGTTTTTAATGTGAAATTTGTGCAAAAGCAATTTCCGGGAGAAGAGATTTAAATCTTTTATCCAGTCAAACAGCTTAAAATCACTCGAAGGTGAAAATGATAAACCTTTTTTCCAAAATGGATATATGTGTAGAAGATAAATCTAGATCTGATAAATTGAAAATCTTCAGCTTGTATGGTTTTCGTGTTTTGCCTCTTCTCTCTCTTAGTTTTCTTTTTTCCCCTTCTTGTAGATTTTTGGATTGTGTTCCTTCTAAAAAAACGTCTCTGTCAGACATTGGCTGTAGTCTAGTACTGATGGAGGACTGTGCAGTAACTACTCCTGGCTGTTCACTGCCACCCGAATCAGATTCAGAGTTCTCTATTTCTGAGGAAGAATAGTTAATGGTTTTAGGTTTTGTTCTACGGGATTGTTTATAGCTATACACTTTATCTTGGCAATAATCCTGTTTATCCCTCTGATATTTACGGTGTTTCCTTTCTTTGATCTCATTCTTAAATTTCAAAACATCTTTGTGAAGTCTTGACACTAAATCAATAAATTCAGCATGTGGTTGAAATTTCTCTATCTTTCTCTATCTTTTTCAATTGTAATGTGAGATCACTATCAATTGTTGCCAATCTAGTTTGTTGAGAATCAATTAGCAGTGTTATAAGCTGATTTGAACAGGTGGATAGAATATTTTCCCATTTTTTAATGAGCTCAGCATCAGTAATATGATATGCCGGTGCTACATTCATTCTTAAACCTCTTGGGATCATATTCTCCAATTCATAAGTTTGTAAGCTAGTAACTTCCCACCATATCTGAATCTGTGACCTGAACAGCTTTGACAAGTCCTTAAAATAATCCTGTATGTTATCTGGATCTGTTGTATTAACATATACATGTTCTGTAGTGAATACATTCCTTGCCTCATCTTTCCACAAATCAGTGTCCCACTTGCTGGACAAAAAGCAAGTCATAGTGCAGTTAACAAATATATTAGGAGCTGGTATGTAGAGAGAGAGACTATTATGTTCCCTCTAATAAACATATACAACACAAAACATATCACACCGCTCACTCATAAATGTTATTATTGTAAATGTAAATTATTTTCAAGTGTCTATTAATGACACAAATGAGTGCTACCAATGTACAGTAGTTAATAGTATTAACAATTTAAATGAAAACGTGACTAGGTCACAAGATCATTCACAGAAGTACATTTTTGGTGCACATCACAATAACAATTTTTA
>WSYH01011936.1:0-19806 GCA_036426205.1 Ascaphus truei | reverse complement strand
AAAAGCAAAAACAAAAGGCAAGAACAAAAAAAAAAATAACACACAAAGGAAAACAACGAGCAAAAACAAAAAAAGAAAAGGACAGAACAAAGAACAAAAAAAATGAAACGGAAAGGGACAAACAACGAAAAAACAAAGAAACGGGAAAAACACACCCACCCACCCCCCTCCTTCCCACCACTCCCCCCCACCCCCCCCCCCCCCCCCTTCCTGATGCGGAGCACGGGCCAAAGGACACACAGGGACACAGACACACACCACACACACACACGTAGACACACACACACACACACACGTAACACACACACACACCACACAGACGTATACACACCACACACGTATACACACACGTATACACAAACACACACACGTATACACAACACACACACTAGACACAAAACACACACGTAGGACACACCACACACATAGACACACCACGTACACACACACACACACACACACCACAGTACACACACACACACACGTTACAACCACACGCACGTAGACACACACACGTACACGTAGACACACACACATGTACACGTAGACACACACACACATGTACACGTAGACACGTACACACACACACACACACACACACACACATGTACACGTACACACACACACACACATGTACACGTAGACACGTACACACACACACATGTACACGTATACTCACACACATGTACACGTACACACACACATGGAGACATACACACACACACATGGAGACATACACACACACACATGGAGACATACACACACACACATGTACACATACACACACACGTATACACTCACACACGTATACACACAGGTATACATACACATAATGTATACACACACACACATGTATACACACACATGTATACACACACACACACACATGTATACACACACACACATGTATACACACACACACACGTGTATGCAAACACACACACGTGTATGCACACACACACACGTGTATACACACACACATGTGTATACACACACACATGTGTATACACACACACATGTGTATACATACACATGTGTACACACACATGTGTACACACACACATGTGTACACACACACACATGTGTACACACACACATGTGTATACACACACATGTATATACACACACGTGTATATACACACACATGTATACACACACACATGTATACACACATACACATGTATACACACACACACACATCTATACACACACACACACACACACACACTTATACACACACACACATACAATGTATACACACAAACATGTATACACACACACAAACATGTATACACGTGTATACACACACATGTGTATACACACACACAATATATACATACACACAATGTATACACACACATGTGTATACACACACGTGTATACACACACACATGTGTATACACACACACGTGTATACACACACACACGTGTATACACACACGTGTATACACACACACACGTGTATACACACACACACGTGTATACACACACACATGTGTATACACACACATACGTGTATACACACACACGTGTATACACACACACGTACACATACACACACACACACATGTATACACACACACACATACAATGTATACACACAAACATGTATACACACACACACCCCAGCACCACCACATCAGCACACCGGTATGCCCCCCCAGCACACTGGCATTCTCGCCTCCCCACCATTCCCAGCCCCCATCAACACCATCAGCACCCACACATCGCCACCTTTGCACCTCCCCCATCGGCACACCCACATCCGCACCCCCACATCAGCACCAAACCCTCCCAAATCAGCACACCAATACAATCACCATCAGTACAGCCACAGCAGCACTACCACCGCACATGGGCCGCGTGGACCACTCCCCACCCAAATGCCACACCCACACCACAAACATCCCGGGCAACGCCGGGGCTCTCAGCTAGTATTTTATATTCATAGATGTAATTTGGGGACACTATGATTTCAGTTCATTTTTATAATGATTGTAATGTAATAAATGGATGTATTTTTATATATATTTTATACTATATGGCAGGTTATAATTGTGTTTCATGGAGACTTCCGGTGACGTCACCGCTGATGGAAGCTTGAGGAGAGAGCTCCGGAGCCCTCCATTGCATAATCTTAATAAATAGCTCCAATCGAAGGATTTCGCCTCCAAAATAATATTAAAGATTAGGGGAAGCTGTGCAGCATGAGCGGCAAGGGCAAAAAAGCAGCCCAGCAGCCTGTCACAAACTATTTCCCTGCGAGTCAGCGGGTGGCGGGTAGCTGCGAGACCTCCCAAGATGGCGGCCTGCCCAACACGCGGGAAGGCCCGAGCGGAGCGCAGGCACACGAAATGACCAACATCGAAATAAACAAAGACTATCTGGAAAACCTCTTTATCAGAATGAGGAAAGAGTTCCAGGAAGACCTGGCCAAAGCGGTCAACACTCTAAGAGCCGATATGAATGTCCTAGCGGCCAAAGCAGACACACTAAGCCACAAAGTGGAAGCCCTAGAGCAGGCCCAATCCTCTGCGGAAGATGAATTCAACCGCTTGCACTGGGAAATCAGGGGGTTATGGGAAAGTGCCGAGGACCAGGAAAATCGCGATCGGCAACAAAACCTCAGGATAAGGTACGTCCCAGAATCGGTTGAACCCGAGCAGCTGCGAGCATAACTGGTAGATTTATTCACACATATAGTACCTGATCTGCCCCCTGATAGAATTGAGATGGACCGAGCCCATCGAGCCCCGGGACCCAGGTCAACAGACCCCAAGAGGGCCAGAGACATACTAATCAGATTCCACTACTATGCCATGAAAGAAAGAATATTAACAGCTAGTAGAGAGAAGGGACATCTCCAATTTCGCAATACGCATATCGAAATTTATAGTGACCTCTCAAGAATGACTGTGGAGAGGAGAAAAGAACTCAAACCCCTCATACAGCAGTTACGAGATAACAAAATAAAGTATCGCTGGGGATTCCCTTTCAAAGTCGTGGTCAATGCGGGGGGAAAGTTCCATACCCTGTCCTACCCGGAGGAGGCACCAAGATTCCTGAGGGGCCTGGGTATCTCACAAACGAACGGAGGATCGGCCCCTGAGGACGCGGTAGAAGACCGGAACCAAAGGCTGCCAGAAAAAATGCCACGGGCCTCGCAGAGGCTGGCTACCCAACGGGACCAGGCAGGGGGGGACTGAGAGACATGACCCGAGGAGGTGGCCTGATCCGGCGAGACCTAAGGACCTGGGTCACCCCCCGCTCCCTTCCGCCCCACTCTCACGACTGCATAAAGGCGGCGTCCCATCTAGCTGCTCCCGCCGGCGACTCCCCCCTTACCTGCTGCCCGAAGCGAGCATCGCCAGACGGAGCCTGGGCGTCCGCCATCTTGCCTCACAAGGAGGAGGCGGCGATCTCCCCGGACCGATGAGAGGCATCCCGAGCTGGAGACGCGGAACGCTGGGACGGAGTCCAGTAACCACAAACAGAGAGTTGGCGTCCCGCCGACGGGACATTGGGGGGGGGGGGGGGGGGGTGGTGGGGGGGGGGGGGGGTGGGGGGGGGGGGGGAGAGTCGCTCCGTCGACGTCCAACAAGCCAGATGCGGCTGCGGTCCCAGAAAGAAATAACGGGAACGCCCAAAAGAAGTGACACTAGTGGGCACAGATTGTATAGAGGGTTGCACTTGATCTTAGATATATATGCCATGCAAAAGTTGTTCAGGAATCTTTGCTGTAACCAGGGATTTAACAAGCATACAACCAAATGTTACACCTCATTACGCACTATATAACCTTTAGGTTGCGATAAGCCTACTCAAAGCAGCAACAGCCACACATAGGAGGGAAAAAGCTGCAATTGACACAGCAGCGCCACCTAGTGTCACACTTAAGCTCTTCCTAGTGCAGTCAAAAGGCTCCTGCAGTTACGAGCGATAGATAGGTAATAACTTTTCAACTATGGAATGGTTCCACATACAATGCAAGGCGATAATATCCAGATGATCCCTCTCCCTCCACCCCGCGCCCCCCTGCGCCAATTGCTCCTCTTCTCTCATGTCCCACCCCTCATCCTCCCTCCCTGCAGGATTATCTTTTCACCTCCCTTTACTACTGAGCACACACAGAGTGTATACACACACACACGTATACACACACACAATATATACATACACACAATGTATACACACACACGTGTATACACACACACACACACGTGTATACACACACACGTGTATACACACACACGTGTATACACACACGTGTATACACACACACATGTGTATACACACACATACGTGTATACACACACATACGTGTATACACACACACGTGTATACACACACACGTGTATACACATACACACACACGTGTATACACACACACGTACACATACACACACACACACATGTATACACACACACACATACAATGTATACACACAAACATGTATACACACACACACCCCAGCACCACCACATCAGCACACCGGTATCCCATGCCCCCCCAGCACACTGGCATTCTCAGCTCCCCACCATTCCCAGCCCCCATCAACACCATCAGCACCCACACATCGCCACCTTTGCACCTCCCCCATCGGCACACCCACATCCGCACCCCCACATCAGCACCAAACCCTCCCAAATCAGCACACCAATACAATCACCATCAGTACAGCCACAGCAGCACTACCACCGCACATGGGCCGCGTGGACCACTCCCCACCCAAATGCCACACCCACACCACAAACATCCCGGGCAACGCCGGGGCTCTCAGCTAGTACCACATAATTATAGCACATGAATAAATACTCACAAAATCAGACTCAGGAAAATTCACACATGAAAAACATAGTCAGAGAGATCATGTTTGTCTCATACTACCAATACACATGCTGTTTATATTACTTTGTGGTTCAGGGCGTCGAACTAGATGGATGGAATCGGCAATCACCAGTAAGAACATTAAAGTGAAATACTTGAAGAATGTACAAACCTCATGGACTGGGATGTCATGTGAGTTTATACAGTATACAGTACGCACATTATGAGTAATAGAAGACTCCAACATGTGGTGTGTGCAGTGTTTATACTCTTATCAGGAATTTCAGGAATCTGGATCTGGGTAGGCAGTGAATAAGAGTGCTAGAGCAGGTCAGTGTTTATGCAGAAGACACACAGGATCATTAGACCAGAGCAGGAACAAGTTGCTGGTGCACCTGGATCAGGCCAGGCAGAGGAGCTACATAAATCAGGACATGATAGGAAATTGAGACTACTTCACAATACCATAGGAAAAGGTCGAGGAGAAGTCAAACAAATTGGGGTCAGACATTTGGAAGAAACAAGTTTAAGGCAAGCAGAGGACATCAAGGCAGGCTGCGAGCAGGAACACAGTCATAGAAGGCTGAGGTCAGACCATACTGCAGGCCAGACAAGTCAATAAGAGAAAGGCAGAAGGCTGGAATAAGGTAGCAGCACACCATTTAACAGTGCAAAGAAAGCAGGAATAAGGCAACCTTTAAAAGAAGCTATAGGGTGTGTTCAAGTCTGATTGTTAACAGGTGCATAATCTTCAGGCAAGTAAATTAACCCTGTAGAGCTCATAAAACTACTGAAGAAGTCAAACTGGCATAGTGAATATAGCACAATGGCAAAGTGGCTGCTGAAGTAAAGCACAGATCCATACGGGCAGGGCAAGCAGTGTTGGTTCAGATTATCACAACACATGTCACCTTAATGCACCAGCAGGGAGACTGAAGCCTGCTACAAATGTAGCCAGATTCAATGTTCCTGCTGTCAGAGAAACCCAGAGAATCCTGACCATGGCAACCCCCAGCAGTTGTAAATCTCTCATTGGGTGGTCCCATTTGGAGGAAGAGGGCCCACAGATTGTCACGTCTTTTACTTTCCCTGGACCACATTATTTTTGCTTTTTATCCCCCTGCTCCCCGGGGACAGTAAATCGAGCTACATCTGTACATATGTATCTTGATAAAGGTCTTAGGTAAGGACTGAAGCATTCATTCAAATTATTCACTATGGTATGTTGCTATTTTTCTGTAGTTAAGAAGCCGTCTATTATTTCTCCCCAGTGAAGGAATTACTGAGCACAAAACTCATTCTCGGGACATTTCTTTTATAGACTCCCCAAGATGACCTGGTTTCACTAGTGTTAATGCAGGCATTAAGCTCAATACTAATCATAGAAAATGCTATTACTGTATGTTATGATAGGTAAAAAAAAATAACATAGAAAATGCTATTACTGTATGTTATGATAGGTAAAAAAAAATAATAAAAAAATGTAAACTATTTTTTTTTTATTTTTTTTTACCTATCATAACATACAGTAATAGCATTTTCTATGTATATATAGTTGTTTCCAATCCTTCTTTATCCTATGTAAGATTTAATGCTGCACAGTGTTGTCATGTGTCTATACACCAAACATTTATACTGTAGTTTTTAACCATTAATACACAGACAGAGGGCAAGTCACACCAATGCCCAACACAGGGGCGCGCTGGAAAAGGGCCAGACAACCATGATCCGGGGGCATTCAGAGGGGGATCCCATCCTTCCTCCAGCTGCACTGGCTAGAAACCGCCTGGTTGAGGAGGTAAGGGGGTTGAGTGAGAGAGCAGCATTGTAGCATGCTCTTTTGTCTACCAAAAGATTACTAATGTTATAACACAAACATTTATGTATACGTTGTTTGCCACTGATGTAACATAGCTTGCCGAAGTAGCAGATGACAATGGTGCAGTTGGTGCTACATATGTTTCAATGTAACCCTGGGATTCTTTGAAACTAACCTTAAAGGTGCACTGTATGAAAGAACAAATAGTGTGTGCTTTTAGCATATCTACCAAAATGCTGCAATGTTTAATGTAACATCTCAGCCCACCACTCTCCCTCATATAGGGCACATACCCCCTTGCAGCATGTAATGTGTGCAACATAATTTACTGTAAATTGTTGCTAACCACTACAGTGTCAGTGTGGTAGCCATAACATTGTACATGGACTGTAGTAAGCTGACAACACCACTTAAATAAATCGTATATATATATACAGTGTTCGACAAACCTATACATTTGCTCGCCCCGGGCGAGTGGATTTAACCCCCGGGCGAGTAAATATTGGCCCAAGCAGCACACGTTTGGTACTAGGTGGCGAGTAGATTTTTTTGTGTGGCGAGTAGATTTTTATATATACACTGGCGACACACTTTATTAAAGTGCGGCCAGTTCCGCAAGCCGGGAGATTTCCCGGCTTGCTAGTGGCATCCCCTCGGCGTGCCGCGCGTCACCGATGCGCGGTCACGCGTCATCGGGTGCCTGCGCCCCTTGCACGCGCGTCCAGGGCTCCCCGAGGGAACCCTGGTGTCCCGCGATGTGGGGGACGGCGGCAGGGGGTTCCGGGTGACCCGGCGGAGCCGGAGAGGAGAGGGGGAAGCCCCGATCGGCGGGCCTCTCCTCCGCTGCTTCGGCGCGCGCCCGGCACCCTCCGGCGCGCGCCAGGTTACTGCTGCGGCCGAGAACGGGCAAATGCTCGAATAAACTCGGCCGCAGCAGTATATATATATATATATATCTATATATGACAGTATAGTTTTATATTATTAATAATCTTACATATATCTATATGATTTTTGTTCAAATACAAGAGAGTTATCGTAGCCTCTTTTGTAGGTTTGACTTCAGGTAAGCGCCCTACTCCAATAATGAGCTATCTCAAGCTGTATCTTAAATTGTATAGGAATGTTCCAAACAATGAAAATGCCTAATCTGTGCCAATCAAAAAGAGGTATAAATAAAGTGGGGTTTTAATATGAGTTCTTTTATTTAACTATGCCCAGAACATCATGATACCGGTCTCACCTTATATAAAATAAGTTTACCATTTTTATTATTTTTTTTTATACTATCCAACGCAGTAACAGTAGCTTTTCTAGTCTATCTTAGTATTGGGATAGGCCTGCTATAACAAGCAGTGCACCGAGTCATCTGGGGAGTCTATAAGAGAATGTCCTCGATGATGCTTTGGTCTCAGTATTCCTCACGTGAGAGGAGAAATAATAACTGCTTCTAACTCCAGAAAATAGACAGACTACAACATTGTAGAAAAAATAATTGTAATGATGCTTCACGTCTTACCTAAGACCTTAAAAGATCTATGTACAGATGTAGCTTACGATTATGTCCCGGAGCCAGGGGGATAAAAAAAAGCAAGAATTAATGGTCCGGGAAAGTAAAAGACGTGACAATCTGGGAGCACCTCTGTCCTCCCAATGGGAGCATCCCTAAGAGAGCTCTTAACACGGCTAGCTGTGGGTGGTTGCCATGGTCAGGAATTGGGTTCTCTGGATTCATCGCAGGCATACAAGAATCTGGCTACTTGAGCAGGCTTCAGTCTCCCTCCGCTGGGCATTAAGTGTGACGATGGTTGTGATAATCGAAACACACTAGCTTGCCACTGCCCGTATGGATCGTGCTTTCTTTCAGGGGCACGGCACACTTTGCATTGTGCTATATTCAACTATCCAGTCTTTGATTCGTCTCAGTAGTTTATGTGTAGCTCTACAGGGTTATTACTGCATGACAGAGATATGCACCTTTAACAATCAGACTTGAAACACCCGATATAGCTTCTTTTAAAGGTGTGCTTATTCCTTGCCTTGCTTGCACTGTTAAATGGTGGGCTGCTACCTTATTCCACAGCCACCTCTGGCCTTTCTTAGACTTGGCTCCGGCATGAGTATGGTTCTGACTCTCACCATTCTACCTGTTGTTCATTGCCCGCACTGCCTTGATCGTCCCTGTTGCCTTAACTGTGTTTCTTCCAATTTGCCCCAATTTGTTTGACTTCTCTCGACCTTTTCTATGGTATGCTGCAGTAGTCTCAATCTTCCTATGCATGTCTCATGTTTATGTAGACCCTCATGGCTCTGGCTCTGTCCAGTCACCCAGCCAACTGTTCCTGCTCTGGTCTAATGATCACTGTTGTCTCTGCACTAACACACTGACTGCTCGTCACTCTTATTCCACTGCCTACCCAATCCAGATCCTTAAATGTCCTGATAAGACAGTAAAACACTGCCTCACAACACACTGTTGGAGCTTTTCTTCATCACGTATATGTGTGTATGTAACTGCTATAAATCAACATGACGATCCCGTCCATGAGGTTTTGTAATTCTTAAGTTATTCACTTTTTAAGTTATTACTGTGATCGTGCGATGTTCCACCATCAGTTCCGCACGCCTCTGAAACACACAAATAGCATAACAGTCACTGTATTGTGGTAGGCATAAACCAACCTCATCTTCGAGGCTATGTTTCAGTGTTGAATGTTCCTGAGTCTGATTTTTTGCAGTATTATTCTGGCTAATTATGTGGGTATACTGAGAGCCCGGCGTATGCCAGCGACCGAGTGTTGTGGGATGGGTAGTTGGCGCATTTGGGTGGGGAGTGGTCCAGAGCGGCCATGTTCGCGGTGTTTAGTTGCTGCTGTGGACGTGGGTATGATGTGATTGTATTGGTTTGGCTGATTTGGAGTTTTGTCTGATGTGGGGGTGCGGCATTGGTTGGTGTGCCGATTGGGAGGTGCACAGTTGTGGCGATGTGTGGGTGCGATGCTGGTGTTGCATGGGGGCTGGGACACTGGTAGGGAGTCCGCAGATGCCAGTGTCTGGGGGGACATGGGATAACCGATGTCTGATGTTGGTGCGTGTGCGGTGTGGTTGTGTGGTATCTATTTTTATTAATCATCGTATGCTGGTGTATGTGTGTGTGTAGGTGGTGTGGTGTGGTATGTGTACGTGTGGTGTATACACGGGTGTGGATGGTATCCGCGTGTGGTGTTCCCGTGTGGGTATTCAGTGTTGTAGTATACACGTATGTGGGGATTACACATGTGTGGGTGGTATACACGTAGTGGTGTATAAACTGTGTGTTTGTGTGTATAACAGTTGCGTGTGTATACCGTGTGTGGGTGTGTGTATACAGTGTGTGTGTAACTTGTGTGTATGTAATATTGGTGGTGTATAGTGGGGGTGGTATCCACGTGTCATACCTGGTGTGCGGTGTGTTATACTGTGTTAGTGATTACATGTATGGTGGTGTGTGTGTGTGTGTGGTGTACATCTGGTGTTTGACACTGGTGTGTATACACATGGTGTGTGGGTGTGTGCTATACGTGTGTGGGTCCATGTGTGGTGTGGTGTGTAAAATGTGTCTGTGGTATACAGGTGTGTGTGTGATACATTGGTAATCGTGTATAGAAATGGTGTCGTGTTACACATGGATGGTTACAGACGGGTGATGGTACACATGGGTGTGTATAACATGTGTGGTGTATGACACATGTTATTGTGTGTGTAATATCACATGTGTGTGTGTGTGTGATAATGTGGTGTGGATACAGTGTGTGTGTGTATACAGGTGTGTGTGTAACATGTGTGTGTATACATGTGTGTAGTGTTGTGTAACATTATGTGTATTTACCTGGGTGGGATACGGTGTGACGTGTATCGTGTGTGTTGTCATGTGGGGTGTAGTTCAGTGTGTGAAGGGGGGGTTGGGGGTGAAGGCGGACGGGTTGGGGGCGTGAAGGGGAGTGGGGGGGGGGGGGGTGAAGGGGGAGGTGGGCGGGGGTGAAGGGGAGGTTGGGGGGGGGCGAAGGGAGGTGGTGGGGGTGTGAAGGACCGGAGGTGGGGGGGGTGATTTGAAGGGGAGGGGGGGTGGGGTGGCGGGGCTGAAGGGGCGGTGGGGGGGGGGTGAAGGGAGGTTGAAGGGGGGGGAGGGGCGGTTGAAGGGGGGGTGGAGGGGAGGGAAGGGGGGGTGGAGGGAGGTGGAAGGGAAGGGCGAGTGGAAGGGCGGGAGGTGAGGGGTGGGTCGAGGGGAGGTGAGGTGAAGGGGGGTGCAGGGGAGAAGGGGTGAAAGGGGGGGCGGTGAGGGGAGGTGAAGGGGGTAGGGCAGGTGAAGGCCGCCTCCTCACAATGCGGCGCATCTCACCGATTAAGGCAGACTCCCTCAACGTCGGCCTGTCCCACGTGTATCGAGGGAGGAAGGCAGGCTGTGTGTGGCGCCCCCCGCTGTGTCGGGCGCTCGCTCGCCCGTGACTGTAGCGCGCCGGATGGGGTGCGGGGCGGGGGGGGGGGGCTGGGGGTGAGGGGATGTGATTTGAAGGGGGGTGAGGGGGGGTGAAGGTCGCTCACTCACCCGTCCGGATCCGCTGCCCACGTGTATTGCGGGGGGAAGGGCAAGCTTGCTGTGCCGCTCCCCCGCGTGTGTACCGGGCACTCGTCTCCGCTTGAATAAGCGGCGAGTGGGGGTGAAGGGGGGGGGGGGTGAGGGGAGAGGGATTTGAAGGGGGGTGATGGGGTGGGTGAGGACGCTCATCACCCGTCCCGGACCGATCCACGTGTATTGGAGGCGGGAGGCAGTCGTGGTTGGGCCGCTCCCCGCTGGTCCGGCAGCAGTATAACCGATCAGAAAATGTTGTTTAATCATTTTTGCTAATATTGCAAATTAAACAGGAGGATTTTCTGAAAACAAAATAACAAAAAAGGTCATTACATTTACGGTACAAATATTAGATATGTTTTTCTGTAACAAGATAACAAAAGAGGTTTTTTCTTGAACGTTAAACAAACACCCTTTCTTCAAAGTTAGCAAAAGAAACGCTGCCAACTCTTCCTGCAGCCGGCAGTCAGATGCGGTACGCTTCTGTAGAAAACCGAAAGCAAATCTCAATAGGAAGTTATCTGTCAAAAGAGAAACGTAAGTATCATTCAGAAGGAAACTCTGTGATTTACATGCGGCCAGTAAGACAAGTTTAAATTTACATTTAAGAAAAGCAAAAACCAGGTATGTTTGACCATGAATAATAAGAAATCTTACAGATTTTCTTAACGTATCACGTTCGTATCCAATCTGTTGATCATTACGATACTTCAGCCACGGCCATTCGCAGCAAACCAAATATTATTATTGTGACTGTAAAGTACTTTCGTTCAAACCGTAATGTGGGCCCTCAAAAGATTCAGGTGCATTGGGGAACGAAGATACTGAAGATGCATAAACAACATAAAAAAACCACCCACAGCGGATGCGTTTCACATAGATCCCACAGCTAGCCCGTGTGGGCCGCCACAGAAATCATGGGGCCCGGAAAATTAAAGGAGCAGCTAAAGCACCTAAGTGGCCAATACAGAGAGCCTCAGTCCTAAACTGTTCCGGCAGCATCTGCACTGTGGATTGGTCACCAGCCCAGGTACCATGAGTCCTATAGACAGAAGGGAATTCATGGAAGGGGAATTCGAACCAGCATTTCAGAGCTCATTCTGATTTGATGAGGAGGTAAACGAAGTGTGAGCGGGTGTGTTCCTCGAGACTGGTGCCGTCACAACTAAAAACAGGGGAAGCTAACCGAGGGGGAGAGTGGGAAAGATTCAAACGTGATTTTGTTCAAAGGGACTGTGAGTTTCACAGAGACGCAGGGATTTTGGAGCGGGATGTGGAAAGATGCTCAAGCAAAGGGTATCCAGAGTTGTCGGAACAGTCCCACCCCACAGAGTGTGGAGCAAACACTGGTAGTCTCAAGTGGTTCTCAGTACTAGTCTCGTATGTGCCCCCCCCACCATGACCATGTTGTAGATACTATACAGGTATCTCTGAAATGTGTTTTGTATTGTGCTGTCGGGCTAAAGCTGAATATAAAGTCTTATTTAAACGCGTGTCCTGTATGGGGGGCCTTTATCCCGGTGTTAAGGTTCTGGTCTGCCATAACCAATAGGAGGCCATAATAAACAAAGACAGAAGTGAACTTCAATACAGTCATCCACGAGAAGAAGATAAAAGGAATGCGACCCTTACGTAACTCATGTAGACAACAGATGCTGGTAAGGAATTGATTTCAATTGAAAAGGCAATATGATTGCCGATGTCTTATTTGTATTTTAAAGTGATCATGTAGATATTCTTAAATGACAACATGATATCCTAAAAGGATCATCTATTTTAACGAAGGCCACAACAAGTGCGTGTTACACAAAAAATATGTTTTAAATGAATATAGACATATCATAACAAGGTATCCTGTTTTTCCTATGTATTGAAAATAAATGGAGTTCTCTTTGCGAATACAGTACAGTATGTGAGAGTGGTAAGAGTAAACCATTAAAATCTGTCGATGTAACCTGAATTTACTCCAGTACGTAAGGCCAGTAATGAAAGATGTGTACACAAAAACATCACTGCATACCTTGCTATGGAGGGACATGCAATGCACACAGATTGTTTATCAATCAATCCAGAAAATGGACCGTTGATTGATTGATAAAATCAAATAAATATTAAAGGCAATTATTGCCAGTGGGCAGAGTCATAAACAAATTAATAAGCAATTAATGTATGTGTTACGTGAATAATCAATATGCGTCCATTTAAATGCTTAAATATTACAGGCTATTAGTAATCTTGCCATAAAACAGACACTTTAGGGATGGAAAAATAACATTTAAATTAATGTCTAGTCATTTCTTCGGAAATTTGAAATCATGTGGGTGTTTGCCCATGTCAATAACAAGAAGAGTTTGACCCTTCAGTTCAGTTAACCATTTGGCCATCCTGATTATTGTATAAAAACCGCAAACCCGTGTCCATTTAAAAATGATGTTTAGCAATTTGTCTGTAAGTACTTGATTGTAGAGTGGTTTGCTATTCTGTATTTTGTTTTAGATTTGGTTAGGGTTACAATGTAAAAACAGTACACTCCTAGAGCATTTAATCCCATGCTTCTATACTGTCTGTTAATCTGATGTTGCTGGGAATTCTACTATTGGGCAGGAAGGCATTTTAAGACATTCCAAAAAGGTAATCAAGAGAGGTGGAAGCCTTCCAGGCTTATGAATAAAACCTCGCAAACAACAGGGACCAAGGGGCCAAGGCAGGAAAACGTGGTTATCTACGATTTTTTCCCCACTTTGAAAATCTCTCTTGCTTTTATATGCAGAGAGCCCTTTTGACTGTAGCTAGACTATAATCTGTTTCATTGCCGATGTAAATCCTCGATATGTTTTAGATATTGTGACTCGGGTTCATGGGCTACAACATAGGCAGGTTAATAAATGAGGTTTTAAAATAATATTTAGATGATTTTTTTTAAATTAATTTACAAAGGTACTGCACGTGTCCATATTTCATTCCTTGATGTCAACCCGGGCCCGAGTTAGAATTTAATTATGACACAAAAGAAAATGTGAGAGATTGCTGGAAGGACAGACGTGGTTGACTCTACCCAAGGAGAGTTATTCAGCCTTTACTGTTATATTGGTTCTAATTATGTAGGATACCAATTTTCAAGAATGAAAAGGTTTATTTAATATGGATATCTTGTTGTATAAGTGGTAAAATGTCCAATAGCGTGTGTATATATAGTATATAAAATAATATCAGAAAGTAGACGTGTAGTCCAGTTGCGTGATAGGACAGAATAAATGGTGCTTCAGATTAGGGATACTTTTATTGAGACTAAACAATTTATGTATAGAAAGCTTGCGAGAGTTGCCTCTCTCTTGTGCAGGTCAGCAATTTCTGGGGAGTGCTGACCGTGAAGAAGAGAGAGAAACTCTCAAAAGCTTGTGCTATGACATATAATTGGTTGGCAATAAAAAAGGTTCACACTAAAATACTGAGAACTCATTTATTCTGCACTAGAGATTATATTATAGATTATATATATATAATATTCATATATATAGTCTATAGATAAATACTAGGAAAAAACAAATAAAGTTAGCGCAACATAGCAAAGATAATTATAACACAATGATGATGATAAGGGTTAAACATAGTGTATAGTCAGAAAATCATATACTAAAGCCAAACATATGGATATAACCAAAATAACAATAATAAAAATGAAAGAAATAAAAATAAAAAGGCAATGTCCCCAAACACAACACAAGTTTGATCAAAGGTTAGCCCAGAAATGTACAGTCAGGGGGCCCACGCGCAGCTCTCCATGGATATAACCATTCCACAGCAAATCGTTATGAGAAAGACAAAACAGAGAGCCAGCGCCCCAACGCCCCTAGGGAACACTGTAAACCATTTAAGTGAGGAAGCGGGGAATGGGGGATGAAAAGACGCTCCAATAGACAAGTAAAATATATGCATTATGTTGAATCATCAGCCACCAAGGAAGTGTCCAGAACCGCAGCAGAGAGGCGACCAAAGCAGGCTGGAGTAGCATCTCCACGAACAGCGCAACTCCCCGTTTACTCGGTTTCACTCGAAATCATCCAGGTAATTCTGGCATAGAGTAATTTTTTTGCCCTCAAAATCGACTTAACATGTGCTCCCCCATGCCGGCACGGATGACACAGCGTTGATGAAGTAAGGTCGTAAAAGTACGTCCTGACGGTTCGTCGCAACGAAATGTCAACTTTATCAAATTTTCTATGGGCTCTATCGTTCGTGTCCCCAGCATAGAGTTGTTTATGCCATCAGCATTTAGTGATATATACAAAATTGGGGTGGCATGAATAAAGGGTCTTGAAGGGAATCTGCGTGTTTCGGGAACAGCTTGTCACAACTACAGTGATGCAAGGAATTGTATTTAAAGCAATAATACACAAACATTGGGCCACCAAGATGCTTAGACCCATTGCTTGCGCAAAATGGTCCCTGGTGTAGCCCAAGTCGTAGTTGGCAAAGCAGCTACATAGCAATTTCTTGTCACCAGTATTTAAGTCAATAATCAAAAAAAAGCTAAATGTCCTTGTTTTCCAAAATAATTGGTTAATTCAAATGTGGAAATTCAAATCTGTACGCAGAATATCGATCAAAACTAACATTTTTGCCAACGGGTGACGAAACACGGAGGATTCCATATTCGACCTTTAGATCATGCCAGTGACCAGATTTGATGATAGTATACTTACTAAAATGGGTGTAATAAAACAATATGTGGGGCCTAGAGTAGAAGCCTAAAAAAATTCGCATCATTGGAACATCTTAGACTTATAAAAATCATATCCGACACATCCAGCGGGTACCATACATTTAATACCATGTCCGTTGGTTTGTAGAGAGTTCAATTGTTGTCCATTGAAACATGTCGGTGTTACCTCCTCGTGAGGTGATAGGAATTAAGATCTGCCTCAGAGAGCAGGCTATTATGGATATACACGTTTAAAACACTCTGAAGCCCAACGGCTATATTGATTGGGTTAGTGCGGTGTTTTACTGGAGCTCTATCAAATGGTTCTGGGGGGATCAGTAATATAATTTCGCCTACCGAAAAGATGTTCAAGCATATTTAATTGCTTCTGTTAGATTGATTCTTTAATATCGGTGTCTGTTTCTCGATTTTGTAACCTCACTCTTTCCCTTCCCTCCTTGCCCCCTCCTCCCGCCCACACCACCCCCACCCACCCTCCTCTTCATCATTTTTCCCAGCATTTATTTCGTCCCTTGGTTGCCCTCTATTATTCAATGCTGACGCAGATTCAGATTAATTCATATGAAAGTATTGTTGTATAGTGACACAAAATACTTTTACAAATATAGAATTTGCAGCTCTAACTAAATGAATTGGTAAGCATGATTTACGGGGAACCCGGTCCCGCACGTGATCTGCTAAGCGGCAATGAGACTGCACTGTTGTCAGCAGTTTTTTTTGTTACTGTTCTTTATATACCTTAAAGATAAGCCTGAGTCCAATCAGAAACAAGGGTATAACTAGGAAGAATAAAGAGTCTAGGAATATAAGGATGATGTATTCAAGTAATGGTCAATGAACAGGATTGGCATATGTGTGATATCAAATAGGCTTGGGCCATTGAGGGGTTATGTTTTGACCTTTTTCGGGCTTTTATATGTATTTAATCAGTCTAGTTACTGATTATCCACTCGAGACGAAGCCCTATCTGTAAAGGGTGAAGCGTCGGAGAGGGGAGATGCTGTGTAGCCTTGTGGTTATTGTTGCACAATACAGTTGATTGACGAACATCCGGGAGCTTCAGCTGAATCAGTGCATAGGCGCAGGGCGCCGAAACTTCTTGCGGATTCCTGACACTCAGCCGGCGGCAGCAGGAGCAGCGTGGTGAGCGGGTCCCAGACCGGAGGATGCAGTTGAGGTAAGATTGTATATTCCCCCATGCAACGGTCAACTGCTGTGGCCCACGATGAGCTCCCTGGACACGACCCCAGTGGCTGAGACATTAAAGGTGGACCCTTGCCCACATACACTGAGCGCAGGACAGACTTTCTGGCGAATGGCTTAACTTCTCTAGTGCCGATGTAATATTTTGATCTATCATAGAGTTGCCACATTTTTTAGTCTGGCTGAAAGTCATATGGAAGGTCGCACTAACATCAGGACGGCAGCAGGATGCCCCCAGTGCAGCCCCGTCGGACTCGAGAAGGGTCGTCTGGACTGTGGACGCAAATACCAACATCAATACATTAACCAGTATCCCATTGATTGTTTGATTTACTTTTCTTGCCCCATTTTTACGGTTTGATTCTGCTTAATTCTTCAAGGGTTGCTAGTTGGAAAAGCTTGGTGGCCCCCATGGTGTCCACCCCGTAGCGTGATCCCTAATCGCTGATCTTCTATAGATATACGATTGCTGTGGCATTCTTCCAGAAAATGTTCTTTGATATGTAATATACTGTAGTTCTCTTCATGCTTGGTCATTCCTAATAATTTCAAAAAAGCTGAGGTGCTAGGAAGATAATATGCTTTTGCGAAATCTGTCTAATAATATAGTTCAGTATCGGCCCAAACGGAGTAAATTGGTTAGAACTCGAGGCGGTGCGCAAACTGGAGGCAAGAAAATGTTGTTGGGGGGCTTGGCTGCTCACTGGTTGGCGTCAGTTCCCGATTCAGTCTACGCATCTCATGGCAACGCGGCGGGCGTCAAATGGCATATGCGGGGTCAGATATACAGACCCCCGATGCAGAATTGGATTGCCCCGTGCCAGGGGAAGACGCCGGTGGTCTCGTGACAGGCAGGGGGCACAGGCGCAGGAGGTTTGCGCACCCACGTATAAATTAAAGTGCGCTAGTGCAGATTGGGCACAATCTTGGGGATTTCGAGGTCGTTTGATTGTGCATGATCGACAGCAAAACACATTTGATATTTAAATAACCGGCAATCATAGGAGATTTGATTCCAATTTGCTGATAGTAAAACACAGGCCATAGTGGTTCGGCAAGAATCAATACGGTGTGGAATATTTTGAGTCTGGGATATTGCCATTTGTGTAAAAAATATACAAACACTATACGAAAGGGTCATTCGTTTCTGTTTCTCTGCCCAGAAGCAACCAAGATAACGCTTCCAAATGTTCCCAAAGAGTATACTAACCACAGAAATGCAGCTAACAGAACATCCCCAATTATTACGTTACAATGCACGTTTGTGCACGTGGTGGAAAGCAGGGAGAAATTAAAAACGAAATGATTATGGTGTAAGGTTAAAGTATTTAGATATGTTTTAAGTCAGTGCAGATATGTAAAACCTGTTATCTTCAACAGGGTATTTTACGGGCTTCCATAACATTTACATATACATTTTTTAATTATGCCTTAAAGTGATTTAAATGATTGCTTTACAACAATGACATTTCAAAAACTAAACAGAAATAGACAAGTAAGGGTCATTTTATGTAAAGTTCAGGGGGAATTTGGAAGAGAGTCAAGAAATAATCCCCCCCACTAATAAAATTAAAAATGAAAAACATCACAACTGCGAGAACAAATACAGAAGTAATTTCTGTAAATTACGAGAACATATTCATCTCTTGACCAAAGACGTGTAAAGATCGCTGCAAATCTGTACTTTTCTTATTAGCAAAAAGCTTAATGAATTGTCACAGGAATACACATTCTTTTGGAGGACTGATACAAGTCCACGTCGGGACTGGTCAGGTTGGACCAAGTTATTTTTTAATAAATCTTCCGGCATACAAATGTTCAAGGAGTAATAAAAGTCCTAGTTTCCATCTGTCGAAGGGCAATCGTGAACAAAGCAATCTAGCTGACGCAATTTGATATCACTGCAAGGTTCCCCTAAAATGCGTAAATCTGCACTAATCCACTCACAAAAATTATCACTTAATGCTTGCCACCACCAAAGAGATATACAAGATGTACTGCGAGTCTTTGGCTCTGTTTGCTAATTTAAAATCCGTATAATACACAACAAAAATCTCAGAGTGTGGGTTTGCCGGTGGACAAGATGAGAGAAAGTACATCCGACTCCACTACAGCGTCACAGATGGGGGGGGGTAGACTGGGGGGTAGCAGGCAGAGACCGGTTTTTTGTTTTTAGCGAGTCCGCTATCTTTCAACTAGTCCTCTTCAATGTCACATGTTTACGTTCTAAAAAGGTGAGTGTAAGACTTTGATTTTTACTGGATTGAATATAGTTAGTGGGTACAAAGTACCGGACATTACGGTACCCGGGCGATTACCGGGCCCATTCAGAAACTGAGACATTACCTGGGACCCCGGCAATGAGAAGTGGGCCTGACGCCGGGTAAATACCCGGCACCGGGTGTAATGTCAGGCAGTGGAACTAATGTAATACTACCTTTCTTGGACATGAAGGAACTAGCAGCAGCAGTTCGTGACAGACGTGGGTCGGGGGGGCAGCATCAGAGGTGGTATTCAGCCGGGGTGGGAGCTGCAATGAATCACGTCCCACAGCACCGGAGCAGGGTATAACAGTGTCGGATGAGCCACAGGGGAACCACGATTACCGGAGCAGGGATGGGTAG
>WSYH01011935.1:0-19808 GCA_036426205.1 Ascaphus truei | reverse complement strand
CTGCGTCTCTGCGCCCCGGGTTCTGCGTCTCTGCGCCCCGGGTCCTGCGTCTCTGCGCCCCGGGTCCTGAGTCTCTGCGCCCCGGGTCCTGGGTCTCTGTGGCCGGATGTGTCCGTCTCCCTGATGTCCTCTTGTCCTCTCCAGCTGAAGACGACCCGTCGCGTGTATAACTTCTGTGCTCTGGACGCTCTGCTCGCTCAGCAGTGGATCGACCGAATCCAGAGCTGCCTGTCGGACGCATGATATCCCACGAGTGACACCCCAAAACTGGCAGGGACACCCAGAATCTGGCACGGACACCCCTGAAAATGCTGACACTGGGGCACACCAAACCAGCTTTAGGCTGAACCCCCTAAAACCAGTAATGAGGGGGCGCCCCAAATCATGTCGGGAGCCAAAACTACACGACACTGGATGAGCCCCTCTAAAAATTGCCGTGAGACGGACTTA
The DNA here is from genome assembly GCA_036426205.1 of Ascaphus truei. Lineage (NCBI taxonomy): Eukaryota > Metazoa > Chordata > Amphibia > Anura > Ascaphidae > Ascaphus > Ascaphus truei. The sequence goes on along the minus strand of WSYH01011935.1, from coordinate 19,358 downwards.
TAACAATAACAAGGATGTGAGATTCCCCTAAAGCTACAGCAGCTGGTAAGGGTACCAGGAAACTGCACCCCAAATCTGAGGCACATCACCCCCAGAGAGTCAGTTAGGATGAACTCTCCATTCCAAAATTGTGAATGTGAAGCACCCAGAGGGCAGCTGGTGGGGGGGAGGGCGGGGGGGTTGGGGGAGTGCAGTCCCCATTAGTTGTCATGCACCCCCCAATACCCCCACCCACTCACCCCGTCTTATTATTAATCTCCCTGTAAAGAGTCCGTTCCCACATAGGATTGGATTAAGCTCGCTCCGGTGACGCTCCGGCGGCACGTCGGGCGGCGCGGTTAATACGTCACAACCTGCGGATTCCGCACAAATACAAAGTCCGACGGATATAAATATTTGAAGTGGTCATTTCCCCCGTTGTTTTCACGCACTGCGCTCTGTGACGGCGGCAGAACACGACGGGATAAACGATGTCACAACTATCGGAAATGATTCTCAAATGTTTATACCGGTCGGATTGGTTTTACAATAAGACCACGCTCAGTGGGGGTGCTGCATTAAAGGCAGGCTCCGCCTGGCGACAGGACACGCAGTGTGGGATTATGGGAAGGGGGTGGGGGTGCTGCATTAAAGGCAGGCTCCGCCTGGCGACAGGACACGCAGTGTGGGATTATGGGAAGGGGGTGGGGGTGCTGCATTAAAGGCAGCCTCCACCTGGCGACAGGACACGCAGTGTGGGATTATGGGGTGGGGGTGGGGGTGGAGGGGTGGACTCCCTTTCGTCCCGCACGTCTCCTCTTAGGAAAACAGGTGAAAACCACTAAGGATTTAATTCCTACTTCCATGTTATAGGAGCGCCCCTCACAGAGTGCATCCCCTGTATACAGAGAATGGGGAGACTGTCATATGAAAAGCATCTTGTACCAATAGTAATACAAATATTTAGCATAAGAACCTCACAGGCAGGAACACCCCAGTGCATTCTGGGCTGGACCTGTAAGCACCAGTCTGAAGATTGAAGGAGTAAGATGCAGCGCATGGCACACCGGCACGCAGTGACCTGTGGGATCCCGGCTACAGAACAATGTGTGTAATGCAGCGATGTTGAAACCCGGTGGCCGCTGTGTGTATTGCTGGGGGTTAACAGGAAACCCTTGTCAAGTCGTTAACTGTATTTCAACTCTGTGGCTACTGTACTCCGTATAATTATTATTCTATTTGTATATTGCTGTATATAGAGCAATGTCCCAGTGCAGCACGGGGCTGGAGGGTGGGGTGTTATAGGAGGAGGGAGATACTTAATACTTTCACTGCAGGAGCGTTGGCACCGACGGTTTCCCCCCGCAGACTATAGATATATTACCTTTATGTTGGATTTATTAGCACTGCCGTACGAGACACATTTAGTTATAACACCTTTCCTACCGATATTACCATGTTTATTACTTCTCGGTGCGCCGAGGTAAACCTGCAGATAGCACAGATTCTGTAGCAGCGATTCCAAAGCCGCGGTGATCAGGTGTCAAATATAAAGAGGTTTTTAGGGAATCCCATTACTGGCCATTTTCGGTCGCCCCCAAAAAATAGTCTAGATCAATGTCTCCTAAATGCTAAACCACTGGATGATTTTACTGTGAACAGCGCGATCAGGATCAAAAATGTAAAAAAGGAGCTTTTATAAATATATATGTATATATATATATTTGCTAAGTGGGAGGGCACCTTTAGCACACCATTTTAAATGGCAGACAGCACACGCGCAGTACACAGGATCCCTCCTGGATAATATATTTATAGTGAGACATACATGTGCGTGTATATACGTGTCTGCGTACGTGAAGAGGTTAATAAAGCTGGTAGTGGCGGTAACTGGTCATGGCAGCGGGTTAGTCACATATCGCAGCGTCTGGCCCCCAGCTCCCACCTTACAGTGACTGAGAGGAGGAGAGCCACAGAGCGGGGCAGTAAGGCACTCTGCCACGGGGCAGTAAGTGCTGCGGGTCAGTCAAGCACTCTCCAGGTGCATTAAGTTCTGGCGGGGGGCGTAAGGCACTCTGTCCCGGTGGCCGTAAGTGCTGCGGGGCAGTAAGGCACTCTGCCACGGGGCAGTAAGTGCTGTGGGGTAGTAAGGCACTCTGCCACGGTGCTGTAAGTGCTGCGGGGCAGTAAGACACTGCCACGGGGCAGTAAGTGCTGCAGGGCAGTAAGACACTGCCACGGGGCAGTAAGTGCTGCGGGGTAGTTAGGCACTCTGCCACGGGGCAGTAAGGCACTGCCACAGGGCAGTAAGTGCTGCGGGGCAGTAAGGCACTCTGCCACGGGGCAGTAAGTGCTGCGGGGCAGTAAGGCACTCTGCCACGGGGCAGTAAGTGCTGCGGGGCAGTAAGGCACTCTGCCACGGGGTAGTAAGGCACTCTGCTCCTTGCATGCCATACGCTGCTGTTAATAGCCGCATGTAATGTGCCAGGTTTTGGTGAATTTATTGCTTCTGACGCCCCCTTTCCGGCTGTAGAGGTAACTGGCTTCTAATGTTTACTCTCTTGATGTAAAAGGGTTAACATGACATTCCCCCCGAACCCGGAGAGGTTGTAATCTCGCGGCCAACGGCGTTGTTTTTAAGTATGGACGAACTTTGTACATAATCTTAATTCTCAGGCTGAAGCTTCCTGTTTTTGTAGATTACATCGATTCTTGTACATTGTGTCAAAAATCCAGTCCTTGGGTTGTGCCTAGATTATAAAAGCAGACAGGAGTATATCCAGAGAAATTAAAGAGAAACTAACGTTTAAAAAAAACAAGTGGTTTGTGTGTTACATGTGTCATCTGTCCCCTAAGTAACAAAGTATCAAGTCTCGGGCGAATGTGTCACAGTAAGAGTATTGGATCAGGGAAGGTTTCATTGGCTGGACCCCACAGAGAAATGTTACCACAATGCTCGCAATCAGCCCTTCTTTCATTATCACAGTGTCTTTTACTTGGTGCCCCAAGTGGTTCCAACGTTTTGACTCTCACATGGGGCATCGTCAGGATATGATGTCCAGGGCGCAGGGTCAGAATGCCTTTCCCCCCCATTAGGGCCTTGCCATACCGCATGGGGAATATCACCACAGCCCCCATCCCTTTCCCACCTGTAATATTGCCACCTGTAGGAACAGGCCCACACATACTGAGATCAGAGAAAGAGAATTGGCGATTCCTATCCAAACTACAGCTATTAAGAAATGTCTTGTTGGTCCCTAAAAATGTCTTCCCACCTGCAATGATCCTAAACATCTCCGGGGCCAATAATATCAGCTGTGACAGTAAGTACGTAATGGGATGTAGAGATTATTCTATGATTGGACATCAGTAACACGTCTTTTTGTAGGGCTAGATCTTGGGTTCTCATCTAATTTGCCTGGGAAGTGCATCCAGTACAGGTTTTGTAACGGGTATTTGATGGAAATACTGTTGACTGGCTGAATCTGCCCATGGGGAGCCCTGCCACGTGGGGGGCTACCATGCCATCTTCAATTAGGATTTTGTCATTTCCCAAAGTAGCTCCAGAACCTGGACAGGGTGAACATCTGGGACTGAGAAGAGGAGCTGGAGATAGACTGACTGCGGTTCCGATGCAGACGGTATACAACACTTCTATAAATCGCACGGTTTGCTCGCACACCCAACTGGATAGTCTCATGTTAAATATGCAGAAGATGAGGCGCATGCGCGAGGTTGAAGGGGTTGTGTAGTCCCGCTGCTCCGCTAAAACACTTAAGTATAAATTAAAGGTATATACAGTAACCCAATCTCCAAGATTAAAAAAAAAGTGCTCCCGAAAACCCTAATAACTGGTCGACAAACAGTGACCACCAGATCGCAAAGAAGACAGCATAAGCTGGATATTAAAGCATATTTTGCAAGTGCTGAGATAGCGCAGGAAGGGGGGGGAAGCAGAGATGTCACCTGGCGGGGCATCGGAAACCGATTCACCCCATGAAAACCCAGAAATGAGACATTACTCAACTGCTCCATGATTTTAAATCATTCTTTCACGGTGAGATGCAGAGGTTATGGAAAGATTTAAACCGCATCGGAGACCACACAGATGGAGGAAAAAATGGGTTCCTCCACCAGAGTACATAAAGACACGGGGCGCGAGCTGGCCACCCTGAAGAAAAGGGTTGATGATCTGGCGGGACGGCAAGAGTGCACAGAAAACCGGGACCACCGTAATAACCTGCGAATACGCGGATCCCAGAAGCTGTTCTGGACGTGGAGGAATGGGTGGAAAGATGATTGTCCTCCATTCTACCCGCCAAAACAAATGCGGATTTAGTGATGGATCGGTGTCATAGAGCGTTGCGCTCGAAACCTCTACTAAATAATCCTCCACAAGACGTCATAATCAGACAACACTTGAAATAAAGAAGGAAATACCACAAATTACCAGGTCACCCCCCACAACCTCTTTTCAAGGGAATAAACATTGATTTTTCAAGATATTTCCCCGGTCACGCGTTAGGGAGGAGAAAAGCCCTTCAGTTCGTTACTGAAATTCTAAGTGATAAAGGAATACAATACCAGTGGGTCTTCCCGTTTAGTCTGTTGGCCATAAAAATGGCAAGGCACATACAATTAAAGATATCTCTAACAAAAAAGTATTTAATAAATGGTTGACGACATGGTACAGACAGAATTAAAAACCTACTCTTACGCGTTTCACGCTACATGTTTTTTATTCTGTCTGTACTATGTCGTCAACCATTTGGTAGCTGCCTCGCGCTGGCAAATATATTCGCCCCGTGCGAGAATGATCCGCAGTTGTTCAATGCGTTCTTCTCAACATTGAGCATGATAGCGGAGGGTAACATTGTTTTGGCGGGGGATTTCAATTAGACCCTCGATCCGTCTCTCGACAAAACATCTCAGAACAAGAGGGGTAAGAATGGAGGGACTGTGGTGCTTCTCACTGGCTTAAGGGACAGAAAATTAGTTGACATTTGGAGGGAGCAGCACCCTGGGGAAAGCGGTTTTACATTTTACCCACACGATGGTTACTGTACAATCGACTATTTCCTTGTGTGTAATAGACTGGTTCCACTGATCGCCTACTCTAGGATCCCTGATATTTCATGGTCAGATCATGCACCCACAGAGCCGACGTGCTCTCAAATCAGACCGGACAGCCCGGGAGCAAACGGGAAACTTAATGAGTCCATTATAAAGATCTCTGAGATAATACAAACCCTTAAAGATGAATTAGTGCAATTTTTCAGGATTACTAGAGATAGCGTGAACTCTCACACAACCTTGTGGGAGGCCCACAAAGCTACTCTCAGAGGCACTTTAATTAATATAGCGGCCGATAGAAAAGAGATGCAAAACTAAATCCGATAAAAACGAAGCTTCACAAGCTCTCTGTCCTACATGGCAGAAACGGTGGGGAGAAACCCTACAGGAGTTAAAAGGTGTTTGGTCTGAGGAAAGGACTTTGTGTCCTGAAACGTTACCACTTTAAGCTCTGATACATCAATACATTTGGTAATCTTTTGATTCCACCATATTTTGTGTGCTTCTTCTTTTCTCCTACCTTGCCAGTATTTAGGATCCAGCTTTGGGACGCCAGGCTCAACGGAAGGCACCAAAAGCTAACACCTTGAGAATTTTTCCTTAAACAGTGGTGTGCCATTTATAATCCCTTTTGTATTGGAGTTAAAAGGTGTAAGAATTGAGCTTAACTTGCTCCTTACCTCCCAGGCCGAGAAAATGCTGTGTGGGTCAAAGAGGAATTTTCTGTAATAGCAAACAAATTATAATATTCACTCCATTAGGACCGGGGGGGGGGGGGGAGGGGGAGGGAAGAGGTGGCATTCAACCCAAACGCAATATGTTTAAGACATATTATGAGAAGCTGTAGGATGGGGAGAAGGTGACACAATGTAAATGCCAGCAAAGCAAAACAGAATAGATTGGCCATATCTAGATGCCGCGCTTGGGGCGTTTGGGTTCGGGGGCAGAATTTTAGGGGCAATCAAAGCATTATATACCAATCCAGCTGAGAGGGTCCTTAATCAGGGCTTTCCCTTTGAGCCTTTCAGAGTTAAAAGTGGCACAAGGCGGCTGCCCGCTTTCGCCCCTGTTGTTCTCCCTCAGCATGGAGCCGCCGGCCGCCCAAATTAGGAGCAATCAGGATATATTGGGAATCCAAATTCAATCACAAGACCCTAAAGTGGCATTACATGCGGCTGATGTTATTTTTACATGAACGCAACCTCTTACCTCTCTGCCCAACCTCTGGGCAAATTTAACAGAGTATCAGGGTTCAAAATGAACCAATCCAAATCGGAAGCCCTCAGTTTGAATATCCCAAAACAGATGGAAAAATTACTAGAGATTAATTTCAATTGGCAGCCCAAAGCTATCACATATCTGGGGGTGGCTATAACACAAAATGTTAAATCACTGTATAAGGCAAATGATCCGAGACGTGCGGTCCTGGAGAGCGGATCTAAGGGAGTGGTCCTTGTTTGGTATCTCGTGGAGTGGAAGAATCTATAGTGTCAAAATGAACCTTCTACTCCACATCCTATATCTGTTTCAGACACTTCCAATCCCTGTAGTTATCCCGGACATTTTGGCTTTACAATCCCAGATTTCAAAATGTATCTGGAAAAACAAGAAACCTCATATTAAAATGAAAACGCTGCAAAGACCTAGGACGGCGGGTGGGACTATGCCAAATTGTTCAGTGGAACACAGACCCTGACATGAGAAGATGGGTGGCTCTAGAGAATGAACTATGTACCCCATTGGAACTTGACAACTTAATCTGGTACCCCAAATCTAGGCTCAAAGCACTTAAAAAGCCGCTGTCCTCTGCTCAATTCACTCGCGGTCTGGGAGGCCTCTAAATTTAAATGCTCGTTGACTTCTAGGCATTCCCTGATGACCCCTCTATATGGGAATGTATTCGAAGCTTTGGGGAGCACAGATATCACCATACTGTATATGAAAAAACAAATATATACTATTTGTGTAATCCGCTTCACAAGTTTTCTTAATTCTAGGAATCAGACAAATTGGAACTCACAATTTTTCAGATAAAAACCTGCATTTCCCACATAACACGTGGCTCAGGGTGTTCAGGTGTTAGCTTCCCCAGTCGTTTGGTGAGAGTGGTCATTGTGTGACATCCATGTTTGAACAGTTCCACCTCAAACAACGACAATGTCCATACGGAACATGACTAAGCCACATAGGATGAGGGTTACTATTGGCTGGTATAATAGTTGTCCTCTCTACTGTTTTATTGAAGGTCTTTGTTTCACTTTTCCCTTGGTTTATGTAAATGACGAGATCTGAGAACGCCACATGTTCTTTGCTATAAAAGGTATTGAACACCAAATTAAGAGGATTCTGGTTGAGATAAATCAAAAAGGCATCCAGACATTCCACATCTAGCCGTGCCACGGAGCGTCCGGGGGACGGAGAGAGGAGCCGTGGCACGGCTAGAAGAGCTGCGCGGGCATGCGTGCGCGCTCTGTAAACAGCGGGGATGCGCGCACGATGACCAACCAGCGCAAAGGTCTCAGAAGAAGCAGGTAAGGAGGAAACACGCCATATATGACGTGTTCCCTGATTCCTTACACGTATGTCTGTAGTAATATGTCTACATATTTGGAAATATTAGATGTCAGGGAATCAATCCCGGACACTATTGGACATCCCGGGGGATTGCCCAAATCTTTGTATATTTTTGGCAATATATACTAGTGATGTACCGGGTGCTAACCGGTACCCGGCGTTACCCGGCGGTTTTTCAGCTACCTGGAAATTACCGGCTGTTCAATAGGAACGCTTCTTCTCCTGCTCCGGTCACACGGTCCCAGCTCACAGTGCAGTATGGAGTCCCGCGGCTCCCGCGTGGGCGCCACAAGGTAAGTGAAAAACCGGGTACAAGGCACCAAATCCTCCGGGTACCAGTTACCCGGTTTTAAAAAAAATGTAGGACCCGGTCCAACACTAATATATACAGCATGGGGGTAACTGGTTCTTTGGTGTTAAGGAAAGAATTCTCCGATTCGTTAAGTATCCCCCAACGTTTGCCTCTGTCCAGCAGAGTATTCCGGTCACGCAAAAATAACTATGCATATGTATCTTTATCCTCCAATAACCTATAGATTTCTTTTAAGTATGTATCCCTATCCATCACTAGGGTACCCCCACCCTTGTCAGCAACTCTAATAACTATTTGCTCGTTATCTTTAGTTTCTTTGAGCGCTTTACTTTGGGTTACAGATACATTGTGTTGTCATTTGATGGAGCTCTGTTTAAATTCTAATTTTTCCAAGTCATCTAATACCAATGAGGGAAAAGTTTCACTGAAATTACCTTTACAAAAGGTTGGGTTGAATTTGGATTTGGTCGTGTGCTTATATTGTGAATTTCCTGGTATTACTGGATATTGATTCGACTATGGAAAAACCTTTTTAAGGTCAGTTTCCTGGCAGACTTATTGATGTCTATATAAGTGTTAAACGCGTGGAGTTTTTTTAGAAGGGGTGAAGTTTAACCAGATTACGCGGTGCTCTGTTTTTGCCTTCCTCTCTCCTGTGAGATATATGGGTAAGAAAAATAGGGTGCTCAAACCCAGGGTGACTCCATCCAGTTCAGTGGATAATAAATCATTAACCCTGGAGATACCAGTGGGAGTGGGTAGGCAAATATAGACTTGTAAGTAATAAATGACAGCCGTCAACACTTAACCATAGGAGTCTAATACCAATAAAAACCCACTCACGTCATCTCCAGGGGTGATATGCAGGCATGCCAGCCACGAAGGATCCGGAATCCAGGTACAGGCAGAAGAAAAAACGAATGGCGCACAGCCCGGGAGCCAGGTGTGGAGTAAAACGCTGTTCTTTATTGGTGCATGCAAAGAGACGAGTATACCCCCTTGGGGGACAAAGACAGGAACCTCCTACGCGTTTCGGACCTACGGGTCCTTTATCAAGGAGTATGGGATGTGCTGGGATAAGGCACCTTATATACCTAGATAATAATAGGTTAATTGGAAAAATCTGTGCGAAATTACACCGCAAGCCCAGTGCGCATGCGCACTCGGCTGTGCGATATACGTTCTATTTCCAAATACATTTTGGTACAATTATTATTATACATAGGTTGAACGTGATGGACGTAAGTCTTTTTTCAACCTCATCTACTATGTAACGGTGTAGCCTTAAGCTTCGCAGCTTTGTTAACCGCTCCGCCTGCTCCACGGACAGGAAACTCCGTTCAGCGCAGAACGTCCGGCTTCCGAGGGAGAGGCCGCAACTCCGCTGGATACTCTACCTAAGGCAGGCGGATACGCCCAAATCTCTAACAAACCGCAAGGAAGAGACGACCTGGGAGAGGTGGAGCTATTTATGGTCCTACCACAGGTAGAAGTTTCTGTCCTATCTCCGTATCGGGTGGAGCTTAACCTTTGGTGCCACTGCCATAGGTGTTACAGGAAGGAGTAATAGGAGTTATAGGGAGCAGTAGGTGTAGTTCAGGGTATTTGAAGTGAATGTTACTTGGGGTATCGGTAAGTCAGGTCTGGCTGGAGTACTGGTGGCCATATTGATGGACCTCCCCTCCTCGAGATTGTATGGGGAGGTAGCGTGAGGTGATGCTAGCCCATGGTATATGAGCGGGCACCCTTGTGGTAAAGTCTCTGGCAGGTATATGACCTGAGGGGCATTTTCAGGATATATCTCTTGTCATGTGGTCAGTAAAATAGTACTCCCTTGATAAGCAGGATTGTATTTCCTACTGATGAGTCTGGCATCGCTCAGACCAGGAGATTTTCTCACTTGTTCGCAGACAGCGAATATTGATGTGAGAGTGGGGACTCCTCCCACAGCGACCACCTGTCTCGGATGTTCTCGTAGCTCTACGGCCCAGTCATAGACCTGCTGCTGCGTGGGAGTATACATGGTGGTTCTGATTGGTTCACTAATTTAGAACTGCTGAGTAGGGCACCCCAGGTCTGAAATCTCAGCAGCGCCTCCAAATGTAGCGCACATTCCCCACACCCCCTGGGAGATGTGTAGCTATAGTGTGTGCAGGGTGCAATACCTGTGGCTCACAGGAGGCCTGAGCCTCCACTGCTGGAAGCCTGGGGTGTATCCTGGAACAATTCTCGGTAACGCCTCCACATGTGCGGGATTCTATGGTGTAGAATGACCCAATCACAGGACACAACAAGAATACACACTTGGTAAAGCAGAACAGTTTTACTATATGCAACTAATATAGTTACAGCCTACCCACCAGGTCTCGCACGGCCGTACCTTCCAATACACCGCCCCCCTGTCAATGGAATCACTGTCCCCCAAAGAACCTAGGGGCCCTGGGGCACCCAACCAACCCGGCATTCACAAGGTCAATCCCCCCACCCAATGTGCAGCGCTGCCCACTAATGTGTGAAGGTGAGTTGGTGCATTTAGTTGGGTACCTGCCGGGTGTGTCCACACCCGGGTGCGCCGATGCCGTGATGAAAGGATTCACGGATCCAAGGAATACCCGCGGAGCCTCCGCCTCTACTGTGGGTGGGTCCCGCAGGGATTGTACCACCTTTGATAGTCTCTGTAGTAGGTGGGTGTCTGGTCCCAGAGCACCTGAGGCCAGGATGCAGCCAAGTCCTGGCTGTGTCCCTCACATTAATACTTCAGGGGCAGCATCCCTATCTATGGGCCTGTTCCTGCAGCAACCACAAGCTGAGGGTAGTCGGGGCCTAATAGGGGGTATCTGGCCTACTGCAGGTGCCACAGACACCTGCACACAACCTACCCCTTCCTTCTCCCAGCTCCAACGGGCACGGTTTTCACAGCGCGCGAAATGTATCTAATTCTGTTACAGAGATTCTCCGTGCCCTATTACCTGCCTTTGGTCACATGGTCTAGCAGCCCCTGAGCATTATGGGACATGTAGTTCCCTTGCAGACCTCTATGGGTAATGGGGGTAGAGAGAAGACATCCTTGAGAAGAACGCAAGAGTCGGGATGGTGCATACCGAGAAATTAGGGCTGAGATGTAAGGAGGGGCAGAAGAGTGTATAGTGAGATGTAAGGAGGGGCAGAGGGGGGTATAGTGAGATGTAAGGAGGGACAGAAGAGTATAAAGCTTTAAAAGTGAGGAGAAGAATGGAGTGTGAGATGCGGGATTTGATCGGAAGCCAGGAGAGGGATTTCAGGAGGGGAGATGCTGAGACAGATCTAGGAAAGAGTAGAGTGATTCTGGCAGCAGCGTTTAGGATAGATTGTAGGGGAGACAGGCGAGAGGCAGGAAGGCCGGACAGCAGGAGGTTACAGTAATCAAGACGGGAGAGAATGAGGGCCTGAGTCAGAGTTTTAGCAGTTGAGTAACAGAGGAAAGGGCGTATCTTTGTTATAGTTCGGAGGAAAAAACTACCGGTTTTAGCTACATTGTGAATGTGAGGGGAGTCCCCTGTATGTCCCCTCCCCAAATATCACCAAGCAGTCTGGCTGCAAAATGGGGCTCTCCACCCAAATTACTGTCGCTGCAGAGCATGGAAGAAATAATGACTCTGCTGCAGCATAATGCGATCCGTGTCCAACCAAAGCCACGGTACTTTATATCACAAGAACACGCGCACAGCTATTAATGTCTCTTATTCATTGTGTTCAGACGCGGGTCGCTGCCTGCGTACGCTGCGCCCCCGCTAGATACCGCTGTGCATTTGTTTTTTGGGGTGTGTAAACATGTTCCCGTTTCTTGGCGGGCGGGTTACCCGGAGCCTGCACTGAGGGGAGATCCTGTCTTGCACCGGACATGGCAGTGGATCGGGGTGCAGTAGTAGATCCAGTTACCTAGATTTTAGGAACACCTTTTGCAGTTGTAGCCAGGTACCCCCTGGGCTACTAACCGGCCCTGCCTAACACACAAGCCCTGGTACCAGCGCAGGCAGTGTTAGGGTTAAATCCATGCTCCTTGCTGCGGCAGTAAACAACTCCTTTGAGTGACAGGGGGAGGGAGGGCCTAAGTCCTGGGTACTGCCCTATCAGAGGCTATGACCTAGGACCCTCCCCTGTGTACAAAAGGGGCTGCAGCCTATATGTAGTTCTGTCTGTGCAGAGTTGGAAGTGTGGAGCCTGAGCTCTGGTCACCTTCCTTCCCCTCCCTCGGGGAGTGAGATCAGCTACCCCACCTTCCACCAGGGAGTGTGGGAGTCAGGGTTACACCTTCGGGGCCTCAAGCCCTGGGAGTTGAGTCCAGGGACCAAAGTAAAGAGTATGCTGTGTACTTGCTGCAATAAAGAACCGGTCCTGTTTTATACTCCTGCCTGAGGCTGCAGTTTCTTCAGGGAGGGAGTGTTTTCTATAGGGGACTGCACCTATTCCTATAGGCCCTGTGGGAATGGAGGCGCTGCCACACCGAGCAAGAAGCTGTAAATATCCATAAAAGCCTGTCCTGATTATCCCCAAACAACACCGGCAAATGCTGAGAACCTCCTGTGAGCCAGACAGGCAGCACCATCACCGGGTAACCGCAGTGATTCTCCCTTAGGGCAGGGGAAGGCGGGTTACAGAGTGTTTACTGTACGTTATTGGGCCATAGGCGGCTTCACCTGCTCCCCCTCACCCCACCCGCCTGCTCCCCCTCACCCCACCCGCCTTCTCCCCTTCACCCCACCCGCCTGCTCCCCCTCACCCCACCCGCCTGCTCCCCCTCACCCCACCCGCCTGCTCCCCCTCACCCCACCCACATGCTCCCCTTCACCCCACCCGCTCCCCCTCACCCCACCCGCCTACTCCGCCTCACCAAGGAACTTCCACCTCATCGATCGATCTTATGACTGTCCCATCGATCTTCTGCCTGGCGCCATTCCTCCTAGAGCAGCGGTGCGGAAACTGGGGGGCGGGAGGTTGCAGACGTCCCAGGCTCTTCCCCACGGCATTTAAATTAAATGCCCGGGGATCGCGTGAGGCCTCTGCAACTCACTTAACTTGATTCTGAAGGCTGCTATGATGCCTCGCCATGGCAACGCACCGCAAATGATGCCATGTCACATGACCATCGCCATGGCAACGCGCCGTCAAATGACGCCTCGGGGTCACGTGGCCCCAAGCGTCATTTGACACGCACACGAGGTGAGGGGGAGAGAAGGCAAGGTGTGCACAACTTTAATAGTTTGCGCACGCCTGCCTAGTGGATCCTCTTATCCGCTGTCTCCTCCAGAAACCAAGGCCATGAAGGAGTATAGTCAAACCTTCTGAGGGGCTTCATCCGTAAGTCCTCGTCACCCGCAGGTGCAGAGTTTTTCTTTGTAAAGAAAAAGGATGGTTCACTCAGGCCATGCATCGACTACCGCGGGCTCAACAAGATAACGATTAAGAATTGTTACCCACTGCCGCTAATTTCAGAGCTATTCGACAGACTACAGGGCGCCACCATTTTTACCAAGTTGGATCTGCGAGGAGCGTAAAGCTTGGTAAGAATTCGTCAAGGAGACGAGTGGAAGACGGCCTTTAACACTCGGGATGGAAACTACAAGTATCTGGTAATGCCTTTCGGTCTCTACAACGCACACGCAGTGTTTCAGGACTGCGCAAAGGAATCTTCACGGATCTCCTCGATCAACATGTAATTATTTACTTAGATGACATTTTGATCTTTTCTAAAACTACACAAGAACATCCTGGACACGTGACACAGGTACTACAAAGATTGCGAGAGAATCGCCTTTTCGCCAAACTTGTAAAGTGTCCATTCCATCAGACCTCAACTTCCTTCTTGGGATACATCATTTCCGATACGGGACTCGCTATGAATCCTGTCAAAGCGGTAGTAGACTGGCTTTGCCCCGTCTCTCAAAGCCGTACAAAGGTTCCTGTGGTTTGCGAACTATTACCGGAGATTTATCCAGAACTTCTCCTCAGTGGTTGCACCGATCACGGCTCTAACTCCAAGTAGGAGCCGATCCAACGCTCTTGCCTTCGGAAACTACTAGGGCATTTGAAAGACTGAAGCGAGCCTTTGTCTCAGCACCTATCCTGGTGCACCCGGATCCAGGACTGCCCTTCACGTTCGAGTTGGACGCTTCTGATGTGGGAGCTGGAGCGGTATTGTCCCAGAGAAAGAATCCTCAAGTCAGACTTCATCCTTGCGCTTTTTAAAAAATAAATACAAATTTCTACCGCGGAGCAGAACTACGACGTGGGAAATCGTGAACTTCTGGCCATTAAGATGGCCTTAGAAGAGTGGACCAGACATATGAAGTTAATGCTGCACACCTAGAAAAATTATTAAATGATACAATTACCGGTGATCCCGTGCTTGAACGAAAGCCTGTTTCCAGTCCTGAATCAGTAGCAGAAGGAACACAGGGAACAACGGATTTGCAAATCTAAACTCATTTATTTGGCTAAACTTATTTATTTACTTAGAAGAGTGGAGACATCTACATGAACACCTAAACAAAAAGGAAAAACCATCAGTCAAAATGGAAAATCTTTATAAATTGACTCAATATTACATAAAAATCTCACAAATATATTACATGATATAATAAAAAGATCCTGATAGATCTAAGACACACACAGTCTATGCACTAAAGGAGTATTCCCAAATCACAGCCCCCTCAGAACTACAGTATAGATGGAAAAATTCAGGGTGAAAAAGAGATGTTCCTGCTTACATATGGAAGGAAACACCCCCCGTGCCGGACTGGTGAGTGGCCGAAGCTGGCTGGGCTTCCGTCGTCACGTCCGCTCCCCACTGCGTGATGGCGTCACCTCGATCTACTTGAACACCAACTTGTACAGAGAGTCCCGTCCCTATTCTGACCGATCATAAAAATTTGCTATATATTGAAGGTGTGGGTCACGACAGGTACGATGGTCCTTGTTTTTTTTCCCGATTCAACTTTGTCATCTCGTACCTCCCTGGTTCTAAGAATAGAAAGGCAGATGCCCTTTCTCGACAATTCCTGGTGGAGGATAAGACTGAGGATCATCACGAGACCATACTCCACCCGGCTTGTATTCTATCTGCCAACACCTTTGACACCTTTCCAGACATCACAAAGGCTCAAGTTCTTTTCCCTGAGGGCCATTTATTCACGCCACATACCTTTCATAGGAGAGTAATGGAATGGGGTCACGCAACCAAGACTGCTGGTCATCCTGGTACAAGGACGATCGACCTTTTGGAACGGACCTTCTGGTGGCCAGGTATGCGCAAGGACATCAACAACTTTGTATCTGCATGTGCCACTTGCGCTCAGAATGATACCTCGCAATAGACCTCCGGGTCTTCTCCAACCGCTCCCGGATCGTCCATAGACTCACCTTTCGATGGACTTCATCGTGGAGCTGCCTAGTTTTAAGGGGATGGAAACTATCCTGGGTGGTTGACCACTTCTCCAAACAGGCGCATTTTATCCCCCTCAAGTGTCTACCCAGCGCTCCCAGACTGTCTGAAGTGTTCATTAAGGAGATTTTTCGGCTTCACGGAACACCTCAAGTCATCGGTTCTGACCGAGGCTCCCAGTTCATCTCCAAATTCTGGAGGGCCTTCTGCCAACAACTAGACATGTCCCTTCATTTTTCCTCGGGATATCATCCTCAGACCAATGGCCAAACGGAACGGACCAATCCATCCCTCGAGCAGTTCATTCGTTGTTTCATTTCGGATGCTCAGGACAATTGGATGGACCTTCTGCCATGGGCAGAATTCTCACATAACAATTTGCGTAATTAATCCACTCAAAAACCGCCCTTTTCGCCAACTATGGTTTTCACCCTTCAGCCCGCTCCACCACAGTCTCCAGATCTGGGGTTCCTGCTGCTGAAGCAGGTTTCAATACTTCCAGGACTCCTGGGAAAAGATTCAAGGAAATCTTAGACACGCCGTCTCTATGCAGAAAAGATAAGCGGACTGTCATCGCCGTGAAACTCCCACTTACTCACCAGGACAAAAGGTCTGGCTGTTGACTAAAAACATTCGACTGAAGGTGCCCTCTCCAAAATTGGAACCAAGGTTCATTGGACCTTTCGTCGTAACAGAAAGGGCCAACCCTGTCGCCTATCGGTTGAGACTACCAGCAACTATGAAGATTCCCTCTGTGTTCCACATGTACCTCTTGACACCCTTCATTCAGGAGCCTCACTCATCCAGTCGGGACTTGCCTCCTCAACCTATCTTGGTGGAAGGTCAACAGGAATTTGAGGTTGAGGCTATTTTCGATTCCAGAATCTCAAGGGAAAAATTCCAGTATCTTGTACACTGGAGAGGTTTCGGCCCGAGAAACGAGTGGATTTCCGGGGAACAGGTACACGCCTCAAGGCTTGTCCAGGCCTTTCACCGCAGATTTCCCTCAAGACCATCCCTGGGTCGCCCGGAGGCCCCCCCTGATGGGAGGCCGCGGCACAGATTCTCACCATACAGGAGACCACGGCACAGATTCTCTCCACATGGATGACCGCGGCACAGATTCTCACCACATGGGAGACCGCGGCACAGATTCTCACCATACAGGAGACCGCGGCACAGATTCTCACCACATGGGAGACCGCGGCACAGATTCTCACCATACAGGAGACCACGCACAGATTCTGTACCTGAAATCGCTTTTGGTTATTTCTTTAATTATACACACCAGCTACCAAAACATATTTGCGGGAGACCAAGTTCCTGCTTGCAGCAGGACTTTGAGTGGACTATCGGAACTAAACCCCTGTCTGTCTGAGGGGCCCAGTTCCATATGCTCTGGTGCGTCCTGAGCCATGAAACCAAGCAACCTAAGTCTTTTTGAAGAATTTCTCCAGCCATCAGCTTCTGCTTGCCGCAGAGAGCTGAGACCTTTACCCATTGCAACAACTAACCAGTGGAGGTCGGTCCCCGGACTAGTGGGACAACCTCTACCGGTAATTGCGCCAAGGACTGCTTTTATATTACTGTCATATATGTGACCTTATCTCGTAGTGTTACTAGTTCTAGTGTTATCACTCCTCACTGACCATTCCTAGTTACATTGAAAGTAAGAAAACAGATATGAACCCATAATGTGCCCGATAAACATCCTTAGTCATAGATATGAGTGGGTTTAAGCAGATGGTATGGTGGACAGGCAGAGGTGGGAGGAGACTTAAGGATGGTTTAGTCGAATCCACTGCATACAGGGCCAGTTGCTTGTCCACAGATGGATTTAAATAGAGTAAGTCCCCCGGATCACATTTCAAAAGAGTGGGCATCTTTCCCAACGTACATGCCAAGGACAAGACTTTCTGTGGGGGGAAAGAAGAGAGGTCTAATCTGGATGGAGAGAAACCAGGGTACTGCACTGTACTGCAAATGGGATATGGTATACCTGTAGTGCCTTTAGGGGACGAACAAGGGGAGAATCTCAGGTTTGGAAGCCCAAGTCCAACTCCTTGTTCATACCCCCGGTGCCAGGGTTCCCAAAGTCCTTATCCACCTGGACTCTCTCTGTAACAGCCTAGGTACAAGGCTACCATCGCTGTTCTTCTCGATAGGGTCAATTATTTGGAAGCGTAATTGACTAGCCCTGTGCCCAGCGGGTGTGAAGTGGGGAGCCACAGGGGCCTCCAAATCACACCTGCGGATGGCAGCCATGTGCTGTGTGATCCTGTCCTTACCCGGATGTGTAGTCTCCCCCACATACCCTTGTCCACATGGGCATTTTATTAGGTATATAACATTCCTAGACAGACACGTCAAGAATGTCTTAATAAAGTACTTTCTGCCAGAGTGTGGGTGTGAAAAGAGGTTACCCTCTTGTAGGCTGTTGCAGTGACTACAACTGCAGCATCGAAAGCATCCCTGCTTAGGTATCCCAAGGAAAGTCTGTCTAGCCTGTGTGCTTCCAATATCAGCCCTGACTTGTCTATCCCTTAGATTTTTACCCCCCTGTAAGAGAATAGTGGGGTTGCTGTGAGGCTTGGGGCTAAATCACACTCCATGCTTAATAAGCTCCAATGTTCCAGTATTATTTTCCTGACTTGCTTACTCCATGTCCCATATGTAGATATGAAGGGTATGGAGAATTCCCTAGATGGGATATGTGTATTCCCCCCGCTCACTAGGGTCTCTCTTGAGTGTTCCTGCCTTTTCTCTCTGGTCTTGTAAGAGCGACTTTGGGTATGCTCTTTCTATAAATTGACCCTGCATAATGTCTAGTCTTTCTTGAACTTCTGGAGTACCACTGATAATTCGTCTTGCTCTCATGAACTGGCTATAAGGTAAGCCTTTAGTTGTACCCGGTGGGTGATAGCTATCAAAGTGCAGCAGATTATTATGATCGGTGGGTTTTGTATACAGATCAGAGACCAGTCAATCTTCTATCGAGATTGTTGTATCCAGAAAATGAATTGCTCTATGATCGAACACGTGTGAACCCAATAGAGTTCTTTGCGGTATTCAGACGCCTGATGAATTCTAGCAGTGTCCCCTCAGTTCCTGCCCAGATCAAGAAGACATCAATGAAACACACCCATGTTCCTGGAATAAAGGGTGATTGTAGACAAACTCAATCTCAAATTGGTTCATATACAGGTTGGCGTATGTGGGTGCTACATTGGAAACAATGGCTGTCCCTTGCTTTTGAATATAAAAATTGACTTCAAAGAGAGTTTTTTCTCTCTCTCAGTGTGATGGTGAGTCCAGTAAAATCTTCTCTCGCTGGGTGTGAATGAACCCTCTGTGTTTAAAGCCTCCCTAACAGCATTAATACCATCATCATGTGGTATCGATGTATAAAGGCTATTAACATCCATTGTTGCTAGAATTATCCTCTCCTGATTAGTGTTATACAAACTGATCTTTCGTAAAAAGTCAGTGGTATCCTTGATATATGAGCGTGTGTTTGTGACCATTGGTTGTAATAATTTGTCAATAAATACAGTACTGCCAGGGGCTGAAAGACAGTCTGATCCTGCCACAATAGGGCGGCCTGGTGGTTTCAACAGATTTTTATGTATTTTTGGAAGGGTATAAAATACAGGGATGATGGGGTCAGTTTTAGTCAAGAATTCCCTTTGTTTCTGTGATATAATACCACCTTCATGGGCCATTGTTATGATCTGTGAAATTTTGGATACGACACCTGCTGTAGGGTTGGAAGGGGTAATTATGTAATTGGAAGTGTCTGACAGTTGACGTTTGATCTCATTTACATAGTCTATCCTGTCCAAAATAACAATGGCACCCCCCCTTATTATCCTGTCCATAATAACAATGGCACCCCCCTTATTATCCTGTCCATAATAACAATGGCACCCCCCTTATTATCCTGTCCATAACAATGGCACCCCCCTTATTATCCTGTCCATAATAACAATGGCACCCCCC
>WSYH01011934.1:17500-19809 GCA_036426205.1 Ascaphus truei | reverse complement strand
TTCAGACCCACTCTCTCTCTCAGACCACTCTCTCCTCTCAGACCCTCAGAGACCCACTCTCTCTCCTCAGACCCTCAACCCCGCTCCTCATCTTCAGCCCTCCCCCAACCCCTCTCCTCTCAGACCCAGACCCACTCTCCTCTCAGACCCACTCTTCTCTCATACCTCAGCCCCATTCTCCTCTCAGACCCCGCAGACCCCATCTCCCTCCCTAGACCCCTCTCTTCTCAGACACACTCTCTCTCAACACACTCTCTATCTCTCTCAGACACTCTCTTTCTCAGCACACACACTCTGCCCCCTCTCCCCCTCAGCACACCTCCCCCTCAGACACACACTCTCCCCCTCAAGAGAACACAGCTTCGAACACTCCCCTCAAACACAAACCTCCCCCTCAGACACACACCTCCCCTCAGACACACACTCTCCCCCTCTCCCCTCAGACCACACTCTCCCCCTCTCCCCCTCAGACACACACTCTCCCCCTCGACCCAACTCTCCCCCCCCCCCTCAGACCACTCTCCCCTCCGACACACTCTCCCCCCCCTCTCAGACACACTCCCCTCTCCCCCTCAGAACACCCACTCCCCCCCAAGTACACCACTCTCCAACTCTCCCCCTCAGAACACACTCTCCCACTCTCCCCTCAACACCCTCACTTCCCCTCAGACACACACTCTCAACTCTCCCCCTCACGACACACACTCCCCCCTCAGCACACACACTCATCCCCCTCAGACACACCACTCTCCCCCTCAGAGCACAACACTCTCCCCCTCAGCACACACTCCTCCCCTCAGACACACACTCTCACCTTCCCCCTCGACCACACCCCTCCCCCTCAGACACACTCTCTCCCCCTCAGACACACACACACTCTCCCCCTCAGACACACACTCTCCCCCTCAGACACACACTCTCCCCCTCAGACACACACTCTCCTCCTCAGACACACACTCTCCCCTCAGACACACCTCTCCTCCCTCAAAAGACAACCTCCCCCTCACACACACACTCCCCCTCCAGACAACACACTCTCCCCCTCAGACACACACTTCTCCCTCTACCCTCTCTCAAACACAACCGCTCAGGCACACACTCAACACACACACACTCGCTCAGGCACCACACACTCGCTCGACACACCACTCGCTCAGAACGTACACCACATACACACATCTCTCTCTGACACACACAGGGGGAGGGAAATCTTGATCATGGGGGGGGGGATCGGAGTAGGTGCCCCCTCCGCAACTGCTGCTACGGGGTGGGAGACAGGAACTGTGTAGTGCGAAAGGTGGGGGGGGAGTCTGAGCAGGTGTTGGGATCGGAGTCAGGTTAGCCCTCCTCCGTCACTGCTACCCGTTGGTGGAGGAAGGGGCGGATCAGGGTCCCCTCCGCAACTGCTACCAGAGTTGGTGGGGGAGGGGGGGCCATGTATAGTGCACGGGGGGGGGGGGGAAGGGGCGGAGCAGGGCGGGATTGGAGCACGGTACCCTCACAACTGTAGCCACGGGTGGGGGAGAAGAGGAGAGGCGGTAGTGAGGTGTCTCTCCCACACGCAGAGACGTCGTTCTTCATCCCCAAGACTTTATCATCCTTCCGCTTCCCACATCCACCACTCCCTTATACCCCATCCGACCCCATCCCCCTACTACTATACCCCTTCCCCCCCCCATCCCTACCCTACTCCTCTTATACCCTCTCCCCCCCCGGACGCTGTTTACCCGAGCCCCCTGTGATCTCAGGTCCTTCATCACCTCTGGTGGCTGCTGCCACACACAACAGTGACACACAAACACAGTGACCGTGACACAACATTACACAAACACAACACACGAAAGAAGTGACGCGTGAGACAGACACACACGATAACAGACCACACACACACAACCCACACACACACACCACACACACAACGACAATACAGGCACACACACACACACACTCCAGCACCACACAACCAAGTGAAGAGATACACACACACAGTGAGAGGACACACACAGAGAACAACAGAGAGTGACACACACACACACACACACACACACACACACACACACACACTCACACACACAACACACACCCACACAACACACGTACACACACACACACACCCCCACACCCAACACACCACATACACGGAGAGTGACACACACACACACGAGACTGAACACACACACACACACACAGTGAAGTGACATCACACAGGCACACACACACCCAGCACACCGGTGAAGACCACACACACACACCACCACACACACCCACACACCACCACACACACACACCACACACACAAAACACACACA
>WSYH01011934.1:0-12500 GCA_036426205.1 Ascaphus truei | reverse complement strand
TAAGGGGTTAATCTTATATGCAGTGCTGAATAAAACAGTTACCTGAAAACTGGTAATTTGGTGAAGCTTAGTAAGCCAGGACCCTGAGCCTTGGGGTACAGCCTCCGGGTCACCCCCCAAGTACACACATATTAAAAATATAACTTTGCATAAGAGGAACATATATTTTTGATAAAGTGACTTTTGCAGTTTTTGAAATATACAGGCAGAATGCTAATGGTGTGCTAATGCTAATGTACAGGCAGAATGCCTGCCCTTTTGTAATGCATGAGGAACCAAATGGTCTTGACACCTTAAAGCTGGGTTACCTCTGTATGCGAAATAGGACATCCTGCTAGAATTTAGCCTGGCTTCACAGGGTATTGCTATGCGAGAACCAGGAATGGAAGTGTTGTTATTCACACCTTCCAGCAAAAGGTTACCTGCTTCAAAGGGTTTATGATGGGGGTAGGGGGGAGCTACCCCAAGCAAGATATCAAAATGAGTAACCTATTAAATATAAGAATACTATGAGATGTCCTTGGCTGAACATGTAAGACTACATATTTTAGTGCGTGGGACTTCCCCCCACCAACCGTTCAAACACTTATATCTGGCCCTTAGTGGCTGCACAGATTTAATATCTCTAATTAATTTCATTTACTACACTGTAAGTTTGGTCTCTCTGCGAGCGTCAGTGGGACGGAATGTATTAATATATCTCACCTGACTGTATGATTACTGAACTCAAGTTATGAGGTGATTTGCAGTAAATTGAAATTTTGGTTGAGTTCTGAGAAACTGCAACCCCCTGCTATGAATGACAGGAATGCCAGAATTTACATCGCGTGGTCATCAAAGGCTTAATTGCTAATTTCTTATGCTTGGCCCAACTGACCAAAAGGAACTAACCAGAGTAGAGTGTAAACTTTCACACTGGACCCTGGAACCCAAAGTCAGCTTCAAAAGCTTCAAAGGGGATTTTACTAGACGGCACGGTGCCTTAAGCTGTGGGTCAAGGGTTTAAAATGATATATAATCAGAGGCCACCCTTTATCCATGTTGTTCATGCAAAGTTCTTCATGGTTCTGTCTATTGTTCTTACATGCAAATGATCTTCATGCCGGCA
Organism: Ascaphus truei; assembly: GCA_036426205.1. Lineage (NCBI taxonomy): Eukaryota > Metazoa > Chordata > Amphibia > Anura > Ascaphidae > Ascaphus > Ascaphus truei. Next base: position 11,392 of record WSYH01011934.1, on the reverse strand, counting down.
TGTCATCAGGCCTGTTGTGCTATACCATCTTGATTGTCTGAGAAGAAATGCCTGCATGTGTCCTCCTGTTTGCCTGTGATGTCAACTGAAATATGGGAGAATGGCCAGTCTGTAATCCTGATGGCTTTCTTGCCATAATCTTTAAATAAGTGTCTATATTTGCTGTTATTGTATAATCTGTTGTGTTCACCTATCAAGGAATAAATTATATATTTTATCATATCTAAGTCTCGTCCCAGTTCAAACCCAGGTATATATATATTTATATATAATTTTGATGTAAATTACACGCCTGTCACAAGCTAACCGTGACATGTGACAAATGACTAACTGACAGTTACTCTCAAAACCTAGGATGGCAACCCTCTTGTGACAAGATGGCTACTGGGACATAGGTATTGTGGTCACTATCTTGACGGATATGGGCAACTAGCAGACACAACCTTTATATATGGTGCCTATGTGAATCTACTACTCACACTCACTCTATCTCTCCACCTTCGTTCTCTGTGCTGATCTCTCCCCCCTCTCGTTGCTGATCGCTACCCCACTCACCCTCCCATCTTCCCTCCCACTCACCTCCCACTCCCCCCACCTCTCACTCTCCCTCACCTACCTCTTCTCATCTCCCACCAACTCACCTCACCTCTCACACTCCTCCACCAACCACCACACTCTCACTCCCGCTCCAACCCTCACCACACTCACTCAATTTTCCCTCTCCCACCTCACCACTCGCTTACTCCCCATCACCACCTCCCTCTCACTCACCCATGTCAACTCTCCCTCTCCCTGTCATGGGGGACCATCCTTCCCCGTTGTGATATTGCTCTGCTCCTGTCTGTAGCAACGCCCCACTCGTAGCTTACTCCCGTGTTCACCAACAATAGCATGAAAGGAAGAGGTGAGTAAGGGCCGGGAGGAGGAGGGTGGGACGCAGGGGAAGTCCCTGCATAGGCCCACTGACCGCCTGTTTGCCCACCAGTGCTCTAGACCAGTGTGAATTATGAAAGCACTAACATTTTATCAGATTTCAACATGCCTACTCATGAACCAAGAGATACCGTACATAAGCCACAACAACTTCTGGAGCCATGGTATTGCTTTGCTATATTCACTAGTTTGTGGTATCACTCACAACCACAGTCACACACTAGACCTCACTTTTTTTTAAAAATGGTAATCATTTGGAATCGATGTCTGACGACACCATCATTGAAGCTTCTCTGTCTCAACCTAAACAACAATTAAAACAAAGATGACAACTCAGTGAATGTACAGTATCACCTAAACTGCTGACCCCAAGCCCTTGACATCATCCTCACAGACATAGACTCCTGTCTAGCAACCAAACTAATGATTGAAGAAATCTAGACAATGGATTAAGAATGCCGTAGACACAATCACACCCCTAATACCAAGTAACAAGAACACCATACAGTTGATTCTCTTCTTATAACAGTATACTTGCAATCAAAGCAAAAACAGGAAACTTGAGCACATGTGGTGAAAAAATAAATACTGCAGTAGCATTAGAGGATTGCAAGACAAGAGAGTCCTTCCTGAAAAAAAGGTAAATTACAGAATACAAATAGATTTGTAACAATTGTAGCCACTCTGACCTGTTGAGGCGAGAACATTTGGTCTTTTGATGGAAAATACATTTAGCAATATTTGCAAAGATAGACTGGACCCAGCAAAAAAACAAAAAAAAAAACCCCAGAAAATCCAGAGATAAGTGGTGCACTGATTGCAATAAAAACATGCATTTTACTTTAAACAAAACATATAAAAGCAGCCCTGTCACAGATATACCATGTGTACTTTCAAAATGGCAAAAAAAACAATAAAAGCCATGAAGAATGGAAGGCTCCTGGGAAGATGGAATTACAGCTGAAATCTGAAAAAAGCTGGGGATGAAGTTAAGAAAATCCTTGCAAAACTTGACTAGCTGCTCAAATAACAGGACAATTCTAGGGCATGAGGAGTAATGCCATAGTTATGCTCACCACCAGAAAGGAAGCAAAGAACATCTCAAGAGCTACAGGACCAATCAGTCCACTTCCAATGACAGAAGATTGTACGAAGATACCCATCAATTGACTACAACAGACCCTGAATTTGCCCAGCCTAGAAAACAAGCGAGATTTTGCAGTGAATACAACACAATGGACCACATTAAGTGTGACAAGAGTGATTTCCCGAACTTAATTACTTTCTGCCACTCAGCTGTAGAATTCATAAAATGAAGAAAAAGCTTTGATTCTGTCTAATCTCGCGGTAGACATAGGTGTAATGGGCAATTTAATTTTGCGGAATTTCTGAGCTTTTCCATCAATCTATTCCCCAGTGTCAATCGTTGATGGATTGTGCCCATTTCAAATCCATGCAGGTCAAAAACCGCCAGTGGATACAATCTGCTGGTGGATTTTTCACCAATCCACGGATTCCACACAGGGAATGCAAAATCCTCATCTCAAATCGGGAAGCCGACCCGCAGGGCTGAGGTGGAATGTAAAAATCCACCAGAGCCCATGGACAGAGTCTGTAACGAGTATCCGTGGCGTGAGCAGGCAGATGTCAGGGCTGGCGGGCAGAGTTGCAAAGTCCACGAGACAGACAGAGGTCAGGACAGGCAGCAAATCAGCGAGGTCGGGGTCACGCTCTGGGGTCAGCAACAGGGGAATCAAAATAGGCAAAAGGGTAAAGCGTGACTGCAAAGACCAACAAGAGCTGCAAACGTATGAGCTTGCGCGGCGACTCCCCACCAGGAAGTGCAGCCTGCCAGTACAGAAAATGGCCAGTTTGAGTAAAAGGGCAGACAGCCTGGAAAACCTAAACTGGCAGCAAAAACACGAGCACGGATCGAGCAGAATCCTCACAACTGTGCCCATTACATACTATAAATGATCTGGTCAATGTGTAAGGGGATCTATACGTGAATCCCTTAACGTATGCGGAATCCCTTAGTATGGCGTGCGACCCCATTGTGATAGAAGCCATGGTAATGGTTGCTACTGTACGTATTATGCTCTCTGGGACCTCTTTTATCCCCAGTGAAAAAGGTGAAAAGGGCAGAGGTGGGTAGAGACAACACGTCATGGACAGATAAACTGCATATGCGTATACGCCAACCTCTATAATGAATAATTGAGATTGAGTATGTCATGAGCATTCATTGTTCAAAGGAGCATTGCGTATGTGGGTGTCGATTATTGAATCATCTTTCCTAGTCTGGGCTGGCACTGCCAACACTTTACTTGACTTCAGGGTATTTTAGGATTCCAGGAAGACCTTGGATTTACTCACATGTTTGACAAAACTTCCATCAACTTTCTGATACGACTAGTTCAATTATAGATTCAGTTTATAGATAGTATCGATCTGTACAAAAAACCACTGACTCACCGAAGGTGAGAGGGAGCGTCCGTAGCTCCACCCACCTGACATCACTGGAGGAGCCTCTTAAGAAAGCCAGCTGACAGCACAGACCAACACCGCCTTGCAACCTGCAGTGTAACCGGGACACGTAATGTTGATTACCCCATTCCAATATCTGGTGCTGCGCAGCAGGACCTCTTGTGATCTGTTGCTTGTCAGCTGTTGTGACATTGCATACAGCATAGAGGTGCAGTTGCTTAGCTAGACAGCATGCTCAGTCAGCCATGCGAATAGACCTTGCTTTATGCTCCATATTGTTAATTTGTCTTCCAATATATTAGATTGTAGCAGGTGTTATTAGAGTGTGACACACAGGTCATAGTGCACTTTCTATGTGACTAAATAATTTCTGTGAGAAATTGCTTGCACGGACTTGATAATTTTTGGTGTGTTGCTATTTGTTTATTTTTCAAAGAATGTCCGTGACCACACAGTTACCACAATGCATGGTTACATTTAAAGAACCAGAGGTTATACAGTCAATTGACAGACATTCATGGAAAAGATAGAGTTAGAAAATTGGGTACAGGGGATCAAGGGTGGTTAGTTTCAGATTTAACATAGAGAAGCAAAAGGCCTGAAATAAATGGAATAGAACTAGAAGTCGAAGACTATGTCTATCGTTGCCGGCAAATACAATGGATGAAAATCTTTTGAATTAATCATTGGGATATGAAAGATGGGAGGAGATGCATCTGGAAGAAATAAGACCATATTACAGAGAAATTGTGCCTCGAGTAAAGTTTTGACCACTATATTCAACTGTGCTCACATATGGATGTGAAAACTTGGACCCTAAATGGAAAGATATTATCAAAACCTTTAGAGAACGCAAAGAAGTATTGAGAGATGTATGTGGGTTATATCCAGAGAGATAGGAAAAAATATGAATGGGTTCAAAACCAAAGAAAAGTTGGCATCACAAGGATGAACAAATGCAATGGGCGGCATATTGCTGAGAACAATGACCATCAATGGACAAAGATGGTTCTCGACTGAGGAGATGAAAAGTACCAAGATGACAAACAAAAAGTGAAACGGGAGGATGAAATCAGAAAGTTTGTTAGAGCAACATGGAGACGAGAGACTTGCAACCACAGTACCTGGAATCCTTGGGGGCTTTATCCAGCAGTAAGCCAACATGGGCTTGATGATGATAGATGATGATGATGATGATGATGATGATTGATGATATGATGATGATGATGGTATGATGATGATGATGAGATGAGATGATGGATGATATGATGATATTGATGATTCGTGACGATGATACGACGATGATGATGATGGTGTACAGTATATGGAGCAATGCCAAACAGTTTATCCTCATCCACAAGAAGGAAGCAAAATAGTTGAAATACAGACCAATCACTCTAGTTGTAAATTATTAGAAATTTTTACAAAGATACTCACTAATCGACCTCAACAGACCCTGGACTTCACCAGTCTAGTAACACAATGGACCACATCAACATCATACTGTACAAGAAGAGATTTCACAAAGTAAAGTAATGAAAATGATCTAACACTCATTTTAGGATTCAATTAACGAAAAAAATGATTGTCTACACCTTAGTGGGTCTAAATGCAGTAATAAGACAAAAGGGGAAATTCTAACTACCTGCAAGTTACAGAATTAAATTTAAAACTATCCGTGTGGTATTCTGTATTCATATCGCATGTGTTTACATTCATCTATTCAAATGTAGCTATAGGCCAATGCCTACTAGGGCATTGCGCCATCTCAGCCGGTAGGCAAGGACAGGGTCAAGACCCGGCAGCATCCTCAGTTGGAAAATACTGGAATCTGATTTTGCCTACACTACTATTGAGGAGTGTTTGACTATTTGTGGGCGCTTCGAAAATTGGAGACCATAAACGCTCCCCGTCTCTGGGGAGAATGACAAAATTTTGCGGTGGAGTTTGCCCCTTCAAGGAAAATGGTTTTACCTTACAATACAAGAAGGGCAGCGATTGATGCCAATGCCAACAGCCTGTCGTGTCCGGATACTCCCAGCCTGGGGCGTTATCGACCAAACTATTCTAGATCCATGGGATATCCATCAGGGTTGTGAACCCCTGAGTTTTCATCTGAAGGTGGGGAGGTGTGATGGTAGGGGCAACTGGCACAGTACATTAAAGGTTTGCCCGCTAGTTGCCTGTACCATCAAGATGGTGACCATATGCCTAGGACTTCAGTAGCCTTTTAAGTCATAAAATTGGCTTAATCTGTAACCTGAGGTTAGCCATCTGTTGTAAAATTACTGTGTAATGTTTGCATTTAAAATAGGCATCTGTAAGTGTTGGTTGTATTTCTATAGGATTATTTTGTCTGGGTGTCCTTGATTGATTTAGCAAGGCCAGCCCACAATGAAATGAACTGCCATCCTTTTGTCTGGGTCCAGGTACTGTACTCAGGGAACATGGTGAGCTGAGTTAAGGCCCAGTCCACCTACTGGGAGGGCATATACTTTACAAGTGAAGGTGTTTGCTTCACCCGGCAGTGTGGAGCCTATCTGCAGGAGGTATGCAGCTGACATGAGGAATCAAGCCTGGGTTTTCTGTTCCTCTGTCCGAAATCCATTGGTCAGTTTTAATTTTCCACACTCCAAACATGCCCCTAGGGGCTGTTGCAGAGTATAGTAAACTCCCCCAGTCCTTGATTGGTCTCTCGGGTGAGCCTTGGATCCTTGATTGTGTCCCAAAGATAATTTCTTCCTGATTGGTAGGCACCCAGACTTCCCATGTTTCTTGGTGGATGCTGGGGGGGTTTATAAGTGTCATGAGGGGACTCCGAAGTGGGTAGGACCCGGTGGCCAGAACAGCGGGTGCGGCAAGACTCATCAGGGTTCGCAGGCAGAAATCATGGTTCAGGGGTCACAGGCAGAGAATGGCAGAGAACAGGCAGCAGACGACGTAGTCACAGTTGGAGGCAGGTGGCAGATAGCATGGTCGGGGTCACAGGCAGAGGCGGCACAGCGGGAAGGAAGGAACAGGCAGGGCAAGCAGGAACAGGACTGGAACTCAGAACAGGACTGGGAATAGGGAACAGGTCTGGGAATGGGAAAAGCCAAACCGACTGGGGCACAGCTAGTTCAATAGCAAGGCCTTTATTAATGTAACCAGAACTCAAACAGAACAAACAAAAACAGGCAGAGCATAAGGGTCTGAACACAACAAGCAAAGACCCAGGAAGCAGAGGAACAGGAAAAGATAAGGACACGCAATGACAGAGACAGGAGTACCAAGAGTGAGACAGATGAACCCAGAGCAGACAGAAAACAGTAGCACACCCGGTGGACAGGAAAGGGAACTGTGGCTGGGAGCAGGAGGTCTAGGAGACCTAACATTACTCCCCCCTCTCAGGCATTCTCGTACGATCCTCCAGGCTCTTCCCAGAGACCTTGATGAAAGGCAGATCGGGGTTGAACCACCTCCAGTGTTTGTTGACGGGCAAAGTACTTGTCCCCACTGTGACAGCAGCGAAGAAACCAGTAAACCGGTACATCGAGGCATGTCAGTAAATTAAGAGGGTGCATCTTTGCTCACAAAGTGAGCATAGCAATCCACAATAGGTCATCAGGCTCCCCGAAAGAATCAGTGAACTGTGTTCACATTTATTGACTCAACTGTTTTCAAAGTGGGAGCCATAGATTCAGACATGGGAACCCAAACTTCCCAAGAAAAACCAGTAAAAGAGGAAATGTGTCTTTAAAACAGAAGCATGGAATAACAACATAAATATTAGACACAACACGGGAGACAAAAGAATAGGAGAGCTGACCTTTAGATTTGAGACCATAGCATCAGTCACAGAATACCATACATTGCAGGAGAACCATAAGACGTAGAAACTTGCAGTTGCATCTGAAACTGTTAGAATCAAGTAGGAATATCACAGATTGTAGAAAAACTAAACACAGGAACTTGCTGTTACAATCTAAGCTTCAGAATCAGGCATCAGAAATATCACAAAGACTGAGAAACTTGCAGTTACATCTGAAGCCTTAGGCCATAATTATCCAGATGCGGCTATCGGCAGCGCAATCCGGCGATGTCCCCTTCACGCTGCCGCCCAGTGGATCTTGATATACCAGTAACTTCAGAGAGGACGGTAAGGAGGCGTAACCGTGAGCGGTTTGCCCTCATTGGCTGCAACGGCTCACATGACGCGGCCATCGCACCAAAACAATTGATCAATCGCTCCAGGAGACAGCCCGCCCTGCAAACTCACATGGTGTGCCCACCGCAAAGGTATGTGTGCTGCTATGGTTTTTTATAATTTTGTTATTCAGGTGCGTGGCATTGCGCCAATCGCCGTCGTGCACGATTTTTAGTATATTCACGGCCTTAGAACCAGCATAGGAAGATCACAGAGGGCAGGAAACTAACAACAGAGAAACTTGCACGCTAGATCTGAAGCTTTAGAATTAAGCATATCAATATCACAGATTGCAGAGAAATCACTGCATACAGCAACAAAACAATGGCAGTACTTTGTTTTTAAATGGGAACCTGTAAAAACAAGCAGTGATATACCAAGCAAAGAAATCAAGGTAACACAAAGCCTGTTTTAGAAATGCAAGTCTGAGAGTCCGGAAGTGGTGACACCAGGTACTGCAGGGAAATACAAGCTGATCTTTGGAAAAGGGGAATATGGGATCAGCAGAGGTTAAACAGGCATGCAAAAAAAACTCAAAGAAGGTGCACTGGACTCTGCAGCAACAGTTTCTAGGCTTTGCAGAAACGTTTTTGAAGCAATAAGTCTTTCATCTGCACAGGGGTGCAGTGGATGATTTGCTTTAGGAAACTAAAAAAACCTTTTCAACTGGATTTCCACAAAAAAAGGGAACTCTCCTCAGGGACAAAATCAGGAATATACAAAACCCTCTGCAGAAAAACTTGAGCAAACACTTTTAGGAATCCACAATTTCCAAACACCAATGTTAGGTCCAACCACCTGGTCAGCGACCTAGGACAGGAAATCTTTAACTCTACCCGGGGAGCTTTCTCACGGCACCACTATATTCCTTTTGTCCAGATATGATAGTATACGAGTTCGGAGAGGCAAGAATTCAGAGACACGCAAGTGGCTAATTTTCACTTCTGTTAATTATTGGACAGAGTCGGTCTGTATAAACAGATAGCAAGGAGAAAAAAACGTTTGTCAGTTCCATACACTTGTTCCCACATATAGATTACATACTCTAAAATTACATATACCATCTGGAAATGCCTTCCTGCGAACCTAAAACATTTACTGCTGGAAATATTGGATAAGGGTCAACAGTTATCAATGGGTCACATAAGGCTGGGGTTTTATTTCTTGTGTCACATTCTGAGACAGCATATCTAAAACTTAACAAAGCTAAAATATTTAACTATTTTAGTCCCTGAGAATTAAAGCCTGACACATATTGCTTTAACCTTTTCAAGGCCCTGTAAATGGAACAGAGCTGACAGATACAATTTTTAACCTTACAACAAGGGTACTTATCTTCAACTCAATGCAAGTGGGAGGGGTCTCTGCTGCAGGAGGCAGGTGATGGATCTGTTTCCATCGAGGTCCAGGAGTGGGCCTTTGCACTTTCTGGTCACGAGGGAGGTCTCAAGTAGAGTGAGACCACTGCCGGAACAGCTGGGAGGCATGCCGACTCGTCAGTGGTTGCAGCAGATGCAGATAGTGTGGTCGGGGTCACGCACGGCAAGAGGTGCTGAGGAGAGGCGGCGATTGCATGTCGGGGTCGCAGGCAGAGTCGGCAGCAGGAAGGCAGGAACGGCGGGAAGCAGGAACAGGACCTCAGGAGAAGGACTGGGACTTGCTAGCAGGAAACAGACTGGGGAAAGCTAGTTCAATAGCAAGGGCCTTTAATTAATGTAACCAAGACTCAAACGGAACAAAGAGAAGCAGAAGGTGTCTGGACACAAACAAGCAAAGGCCAGGAAGCACAGGAAACAGAAACTATAAGGACAGGCAGAGACAGAGGACTGAGCACAAGAGGAGACAGACAGAGGAAACCTAGAGGCAGACAAAAAGCAGTAGAAAACCTGGTGGACATACAACAGAACTTTGGGTGGGTGCAGGATGTCTAGGAGACCCTGACAGTATCTGTAAGTTGACATCAATTAGAGCTCTCCTGGTCAGCAGCCTTGCTCCAGACACCTCTTGTCAGGGCCAGCAATCAATTTGGCCAATCAGTCACAGCCCATTTATTTTTATTTATTTTTATTTCTAAACAAGCTTTACACTCATGTCTACACAATTCACAGCGTCATATATAGGTAATGTCAAAATTCACATGAGCATCTGTAATTATCATAGGTTGTACAAGCAGTTACACATATAATGAAGTGTTTCAAACATGATGCAATGGCTGCATTGTACTTTGTGACTAGTGCATCACATTCCCAGAGGCCCACGTTTTACAATGCTTCGAAAGAGACAAGGATGTCACCTTGGAACATTTTTAACATTACACACTATTTTCTTCTATTGTAACTAAATAATAAGTTTTCTCGTACAATCTTCCACCACAACAGATTATTGAGAAATATGAATGAGTAGTCAATCATCTCACACAACACACTTGTGATTTACAGTAATCATATAAGGAGGCTCCTCCATGACTCAAGTTGTTGTATACTGAGACGCTGGGTAATAATGCATTGGCTAATTAGAAGATGTGAGCACTCCACATTCCCGACTGTCCTCTAAATGCACACAATTAACTGTTAACATGTCATTTGTATTTGAATACATGTACTACTTAACTTTGGAACAAATGATTCTGGATTGGCACACACACACACACACACACACACACACACACACACACACACACACACACACACACACACACACACACACACACACACACACACACACACACACACACACACACACACACACACACACACACACAGTGAGAGTGACACACACACACACACACACACAGTGAGAGTGACACACACACATACACAGTGAGAGTGACACACACACACACACACACACAGTGAGAGTGACACACAACACACACACACACACACATATTGAGAGTGACACACACACACAGTGCGAGTAACACACACACACACAGTGCGAGTGACACACACACACAGTGAGAGTGACACACACACACACAGTGAGAGTGACAACAACACACACACATATACACATAGTGAGAGTGACACACACACACAGTGAGAGTGACACACACACAGTGCGAGTGACACACATACACAGTGAGAGTGACACACACACAAACACACACACAGTGAGAGTGATAGACACACACACACACACACACACAGTGACAGATACACACACAGTGACACACACACACACACACACAATAAGCCCACCTCTGTAAACACACACAATAATAAGGCCTCTCCCGCCTTGGGATGGGTAAGGTGTCTGAGAGGGAGTATAAGGGGGCATGTGGGTTACCTGGGGCCCGGGGATGGGCTGCTGGAGCAGCATGGCCAGTACAGCTGAGAGACTGGCAGGCCCGCGGAGCCTAAACGGAGGGACAGGGGGGCGGAGCCCGGCATTACTGGAGGAGAGAAGGGAGGGGGGCAGTGCTGTAGGAAGAGGCGTGCCAAAAAAAAAAATCTTGGCAGAGTGACAGCACGGGCATTCTTGCAGGCTTGCTTCCCGGGGGCCGGACGTTCCCCACCCCTGCTGTAGACGGACGTTCACAGAGGTACACAATTGGAGGCTTTTATAAGGTGAAATTATAATAAGGCTTTATTGTGTCTTTTCCTTTTCATCAGGAAATCATCCAAACACAGGGGGGGGGGGGGGAATCTGTGTGTGTGTGGTGTGTGTTGTGTGTTGTGTTTGTGTGTGTGTGTGGTGGTGTGTGTGTGGGTTGTGGTGTGGTGTGTGTGGGTGTGTGTGAGGGGTTGGCGGGTGTGTGTGTGTGGTCAGAACAGTATGGACAGT
>WSYH01011933.1:971-19810 GCA_036426205.1 Ascaphus truei | reverse complement strand
AAAAAAAAAAAAAAATCTGCACATTTAATATACTGGGTTTTTTTTCCCACATTTTTTTTTATTAAATCAAGGGTGCGTCTTAGAATCGAGGAAATAGGGTATATTCACGTTAGATTATTCTGCTCACACTGTAAACTCTTATATTCAGGTACACTGTAATCCATCTATATATATAAAACTGAAAAGTTTGTTTGTCCGTGCCTCTGGACAATCTGATTGGTCTGTCTGGCCACGGCCCGCCCCCCACGGCTGTCATTGGCCTGCGGGGTTCGCCGACGTCACGGACACCAACTACCACACTGTAACGTCACGGACACCAGCACACTCACTCAGCTTTGGGAGTACGCTTAGCTTGGAGATTTGGAACAGCACCCTGCTCTCACCTCTGACTCTCACCCAAGGACATTTTCCCACCTCTACACCTGCTCTCACCTCTGAGGTACCGACCGCTGCTGTGTGTCAGCCCTACCCCGCCCCCCTGTCACCCCCCCTAACTGTTTAACAATGAAAACTATTCTTACTATAAATGTTGCAGGTCAACTCACAGAACTGAAGTCTTGAGTCAAGACATAGAAGTTTTTTACCCCCCACATTTGTGCGCAGGGGGGCCCACCTCCCGCCCCCTGTTCACCGACACACCCCCCCTCCCGCACGCTCTCCCCCCCCCTTCATCCCTGCGGACTGTTCCAGTGCCCGTGTCAGCTTCCCCCTCGCCCCACCCACCCTGTACTGCTGAGGCAGGCCATCGAGAGCGCGACCACAACTGAACAGAAGTTCCGTACCTCGTTAGGAAGGCCACAGAGCGCGAACGCACGAACAAATCCGTACCTCGGAGAGGCCACAGAGCGCGAACGCACAACAGAAGTCCCGTACCCACCTCGGAGGACGGCCACAGAGCGTGCTCGACCACACGCGGCTGAATTTTCCAAAGAGAACAATTTTTGTGTGTCGCACTCCGAGCCGCAGTCACGTGGGCAGTTCGGCCAATGAGGGCGATCTGCGCAGGTGACGTCACTGCCACGCCTCCCGTCGTTTGTGGCTGCCATCCCACGTATCGCACAAGCCATGCGCAGCTACCTGTCTATCCGTCAGCCACAAGGGCCACAGACTTTGTCCACCCGTGAATATTGAATTTGGAATCATTTGTAGATATAAATGTTGATAACGTATCATAGTTTGTGCCATTTGTTTGATGTGGTTCTCTTCTGTTAATTAGGACTTAGATTAAGATGTAATAACATTTTAGGTTTGAAATATGTGAAAATCCTGAGGGGTTCACAAACGTTTTCTTGCCACGTGTGTGAAGACAAAGCGACATGGAAGGATTGTCCTGTCACAAGGAGCTAGCAATCTATCAGTCTATGTATGAAGCGGTGCAATCCGGGGGCAGAAAAACTGCACCAGATATTTTAAACGAGGAAATGTGAATGGGTCAATAGAATTGTGTCTGATGCATTGGTGCAAATGTTTTGCCCAAGGATTGCTCCACTTAGCCCTCGACACCATAATCTTACCCTCGCGTTTTTTTCTGCTCCTTTACTTCCCTGCTTGCTCTTTTTCGCCACCAGGTCGACCTCGATCTTGCCTCCCGTCGTCTACTCTGACTTCCTTCACTGCTCGCTGCGCATCCTCCAGCATGGAGAACGTGACGTACCGAAGCCTCTGCATTTCTCGACACCTGAGGGAGAGAGCGGGTGGCACGTTCATTCGAGGTGCTGTAACTGATCACATTCACACCATATTTCCTGGCAACACAAGCAGAGGATTATTATAGGCAGGCAGCAATTTATACACGCAAGTGTCTGCAAACGCACACCTCGTTATGAACATACAGCACCCCCAGCGTCTCCACAGACCAGAGAGACAGTAAGATCAGCGCAGAGACAGGCCGTGATGCGGGCGCAGATATTCAGCGATGCAGCACACGACAGGCGCACAGAGACACAGACGCACAGAGATAGGCTGCGTGCAACAGGCAGTATGCGAGCACACAGCTCTATAGTCCCCCCCGCTCTGACCTTTCTCCCGCACAACGCAACTCTGTCTGACGGGCCTTTCTCTACTGAAGATCTGCTCCAGCCGCTCACTCTCGCACTCTGCGGGAGACCGCGCCACAAACAGCGTCAATCCGGACATCACAGTGCTGAAGTGTAGGGGTCTGCTCTGTAATAGAGGGGGTGGGGGGTCTCTCTGCGCTCTGGAATAGGAGGGATGGGGGGGTCTCTGCTGCTCTGGGGACAGATATGGGGGGGGGAATCTCTGCTGCTCCGGGGATAGAGGAGAGGGGGTGGGGTGGTCTTTGCTGCTCCGGGGAAGGGGTGATGTCCCAGAGACAGATGTGTGCTCTGCTGCTCCGGATAGATGGGGGGGTGAGGGCGGGATCGCTGCTTGCTCCAGGGGAAGGGGGAGGGTCCTCTGCCTGGTCTCCGGGTGAGCGAGAGGCTCTGCTGCTCCGGGGGAAGAGAGGGCTCTGCTGCTCCGGGATAAGTGGTGGGGTGAGGCGGATAGCTCGCTGCTTCTCAGGGGGAAGGGGGGGTGTCTCGCCTGTCCAGGGGGGCTCTGCGCTCCGGATGAGGTGGGGGAGCTCTGCGCTCCGGGATAGAGGGGAGGGGGAGCTCTGCTGCTCCGGGGATAGAGGGGAGGGGGAGCTCTGCTGCTCCGGTCCGTCTCTGCGCTTCACTAGGTACCACGCTACTCTCTGGGCGCCGCCATTTTGCCTAACCCGGAAGTCCTCTCCTGAAACAGCTCCGACGCGCACCTCGCCCCCGCACACTGTGGTTCCGCTGCTGGGGAAGCATTGCACAGAGATTGTAACATAGCAGCGGCTCTGTCTAGGGTATACCTCTAATAAATACATATAGATTTAACAAACAGGACCCTGCTTAATATGTTATATTCTATATTATAATGCACATATATGTATATATTAAGTCATGTACAGCAATGTGAATGTGTATATACTAGTGATATTATATAAATATGTGTACATATTAGTGATTTATATAATATGTATAATAGATTAATAGTACAATATAAATATGTATATTAGCGGTATAATATTAATATGTATAATATATTAGTGACATATTATGTATTTCTTTATTCATATAGCGCTTTACAGCAGTGATACATGTGATATAATAATATAACACATAATGCGAATAAGCGTTTCAGACATGAAAGCAACAATATGAAAAGGAGTCCCTGCTCTGAAACTTACAATCTACTTGGTAAGTATGGAAGAACTTAACAGATGACAGGGAGGATAGTGTTTCTGGTAAGTGCGCCTTGAATTTATTATTATTTTTTTTATTAATACTAGCTGAGAGACCCGCGTTGCCCGGATTTGAAGTGTGAATATAGTCTGTGTAAATGTTGTATTGTTAATGTTGGGATCACACAGCCAGTAGCCTCGGGGTGGGGGGTTAATGTTGGATCACACAGCGCTGTTGCCTCGGGGTTGGGGTGGTTAATGTTGGATCACACAGCGCTGTTGCCTCGGGAGGGTGGGTGGTATTTTGGTTCTGGGTGCGTCGGGCTGCGTCCATGTGCGGTGTCCGTTGTGATGTGACTATCACAGAGCGCTGTTGCCGGTGGGGGGGGGGGTTATGTTTGGAGATCACACGCGCTGTTGCCGTCATCTCGGGAGGGTGGGGGGGGGTGGGTTAGTTGGTTCTGTGTGGTGTGATCTCCGGAGGAGCTGCGGCCATGTGCGGTGTCCGTTGGTGATGTGAGGATCACAGCGCAGTAGCCTGGGGGGGGGGTTGGTGGGGTTAATGTTGGGATCACAAGCGCTGTTCCTCGGGGGGTGGGTGGGGGGGATTTATGTTGGGATCACAAGAGCGCTGCTGCCTCGGGGGTGGGGGGGGTGCGGTGTCCGTTTGAGAGTGAGGATGAGACAGTGCGTGTGAGTGAAGGGGAGGTGTTGTAGCCGTAAGAGGCGTGTGAGCATGGCGTGTGTGTGTGTGTTGTGTGAGGGTGTGGAATGTTGCAGTGCTGAAAGCAATAGATGGTACCTGATTGTGCCGTTCTGTCGTGGTAGCAGGCTGTTTGAGGAGGCAGTGAGGGGTTAGGTGGCAGGAAATCTCTCAGAGCAGTGAGTGGTTAGTTGGAAATCTCACAGTTAGGTGCAAATCTTCAATCTCTCAGAGCAGTGGAGGGTTTAGTGGCAAATCATCAGCAGTGGTTAGTTGCAAATCTCTCAGAGCAGTGAGGGTTAGGTGAAATCTCAGGGTAAGTGTGCAAATCTCTCAGAGCAGTGAGGGTTAGGTGGAAATCTCTCGGAGCAGTGAGGGTTAGGTGGAAATCTCAGGGTTAGGTGCAAATCTCTCAGAGCAGTGAGGGTTAGGTGCAAATCTCTCAGAGCAGTGAGGGTTAGGTGCAAATCTCTCAGAGCAGTGAGAGTTAGGTGCTGGCAAGCGTTCCCAAAGCTCAGTGAGTGAGTGGTGGGAGAGTGTGTCAGTGGTGTAGGTCAGTGAGGGGTGGGACAGTGTGGCAGTGGTGTTGGCCGCAGACCAATGAGAGTTGTGCGGGGGCGGACCGCAGACCAATGAGAGGTGTGCGGGGGCTGGCATGGCCTGAGGCGGAGTGACAGGCCAAAGGTGCAATCAGATTGTCCGTAGGGACACAGGAAGATGCAGACAGGCATACAGTGCTTTCACTAATATATAATATAAGATAAGATAGCACTTCTGCCGCCCTCCCGACATCCCCTGGCGCCCTCCCGGCATCTTCCCCCTGCAACTCACTTCAATATGACAGCAAGAGGTTACAGGAGAGAATGAGGGCCTGAGTCAGAGTTTTAGCAGTAAAGCGATAGATGAAAGGGCGTATATTTGTAATGTTATGGAGGAAAAAACAACAGGTTTTAGCAACATTGTGAGTGGGAGGGAGGAGACAAATGTGACCCTTAGGCCTCGGGCATGGTCAGCAATTATGCGCTGACCCGTGCTGCTGCTCGGCACTGAGCCCCTGCAGCCGCAATGAGAGCGGCTTTAGCAGGGGCTCACGCACGCGTCCGCACGCTTGGGGAAGCGTGTGTCTTGACGGAGTTTTGAAATTTGGCGCTCGTCGGAGCGCAGGGCCGGTCACGTGAGCGGTTCGCCCAATTAGGGCGAACCAGCTCCGTGACGTCACTGGCCCGCCCCCAGACACGCCCACGGACGGCGCGCTGTGTAAGGCCAGGGAAAGCGGTGCTTTTCCTGAGCCTCAGCCCGGATCAAAGCCCTATGTACCAGGCCTTAGGCAACATGTTTGTGATACTAGGTGTATTATAGTACTACCATCAGTAATGTAGACGGAGACAATAGCGCAAGGTTTGGGAGAAAGTATGAGGAGCTCCGTCTTGGACATTCTAAGTTTGAGTCGGTGGAGGGCCATCCAGGATGATATAGCGGAGACACATTCAGAGACTTTGATCTGTACAGCAGGTGTAAGTAGGGTGACCATATTTTCATATTTTATATTGTCAGATCTCGGGACACCGGGAAAGAGGACACGAAACCGGGACAGCTGGTCACGGAAGGAGCGCGTGGGGCCTCTGTAAAGGTCTGTTACCTTCTCCAGCAGAGTCTCCACATCCAATGACGCCGCAACATCACATGGCATCGCGTTGTCATGGAAACATGTCACGATGCTGAAAGGGCAGCGGGGCGATGTCTGTCTGCAATCCGCCCCTGGGCACAGTCTAAATGTTATCCCCCCCACAGGAAGCCATACTCCCATCTGATCAATACACCAGAGATTGTCCGATTTAGTATAGCAATTACATGCCGGCTGTGGCACATTCACGGCAGACACGTAGTACAGATCGTTCAGTTTCACCTACCAATTATATAGCACAGGGCTGTCAAATATACAGCACGCAGACCAGGTCCCGGGGCATGGAAGGAGAGGCTGTGCTGGTGTGGGGGGAGGGGCCTTCCTGCCACAAATTGTAGCAGAAATGGTTATGCTACTGGGTGAATGATAGTACTTCCAACAGTAATGTGGAAGGAGGTAGTAGGGCCAGGTTTGGGAGGAAATATGAGGAGCTCGGTTTTTGACATGTTGAGTTTAAGTCGGCGGAGGGCCATCCAGGATGATAGAGCAGAGACATTCAGAAACTTTGGTCTGTACAGCAGGTGTAAGGTCAGGGGTTGAAATGTACATTTTGTGTCATCAGCATAGAGGAGATATTTGAACCCAAGAGATGTGATTAAGTCACCTAGAGTGAGTGTGAAAAGAGAAGGGGTCCCAGGACAGAGCCCTGGGGAACCCCCACAGAGAGATCGATGGAGGAGGAGGAGGTGTTAGCAAAAGAGACACTGAAAGTACGATGGGAGAGGTAAGAGGAGATCCAGGATAGAGCTTTGTTATGGATACCAAGAGTATGGAGAATGTGAAGGAGAAGAGGGTGGTCCACGGTGTCAAATGCTGCAGAGGGGTCGAGTAATATGAGCAGAGTGTAATGACCTCTGTCTTTGGCAGCATGGAGGTCATCAGTTATTTTAGTGAGGGCTGTTTCCGTGGAGTGAGCAGTGCGGAAGCCAGATTGTAGAGGGTCTAGGAGACAATGGGTGTTGAGAAAATGGAGCAAGCGAGAGAACACAAGACGTTCAAGGAGTTTAGAGGCAAATGGCAGGAGGGAGACAGGTCGATAGTTAGAAAGACAGGCAGGGTCAAGCGTGCTGTGTTTGTGTAATGGTATAACTGTTGCATGTTTGAAGGGGGAGGGAAAAGTACCAGATTAGAGGAAGGAGTTAAAAATGTGTGTAAGCATAGGGATTATAGTAGGAGCAAGAGGTTTTAGGAGATGGGAGGGAATGGGGTCAAGAGGGCAAGTGGTAGAGGGAGAAGAGGAGAACAGCAGTGACACATCCTCCTCTGTGACAGCGGAAAAAGATTCAAGGAAGGCAGGAGGAGAGTTAGAAAGAGGTGTAGGATGGGAGGAGGATACAGAGGGGATGGCCTGATGTATGGATTCCGCTTTTTCCTTGAAATATATGCGTGTAAAAGTGGTTGATGAGATTCAACCAAAAGGATCCTTTATTTGGCACTCACTGGGAACATAAATTAGGCTGGAAAATTTTAATCCAAGGGTAACAGTGTCCCCTCATAGGCCATTCAATTGAATAAAGCTGCAGTTAAAAATTAAACTTTATTAGTAACACAAAAAAATATATAAAAAGGTGCAGGGTATATATACACTGTGATATAAAATAATGGGGGGGGAGCAGGATAGCCCACACTTAAGAAAGGCGAGTATGGCGGCTCACAGCCGCCCGCAGGGTAAGTAGGATGCGCAATCAGAAAATGATGTAAAAAACTTTAATATGCACTAACATAACAAATGCCACAAGAATACTCTGACGCGTTTCGTCATGTGTAAGGACTCTTTCTACTCTTTGACAAAGTCCTTACACAGGACGAAACGCGTCAGAGTATTCTTGTGGCATTTGTTATGCCTAGTACATATTAAAGTTTTTTACATCATTTTGATTCACAGCCGCCCGCAGGGTAAGTAGGATGCGCAGTCGCCATACTCGCCTTTCTTCATTCATTTCCGGAGGCAGGAGCACGCCGACACTGCTACTGAAACAAGTCTTCACATTGCGGCATCCGAGGGGCGATATCGACGGGTCACGTTCGTGAGTACCGCGCCCCCAGGGGCTTACGAGTTGTGCTTGGGACGCCAGGATTGGTGAGGGTAGTGGCGGAGCTTTCATTATGGAGTTCCGTGCGTAGGTCTCCTGCTCCCTACCACACGACTTGCCCCCGTCCTGAGTTTTGAGACCTTGCTGGCACTCTGCTAACCCCTGTTATATGCCTATGGTTTCATTGGACTGTGTTCAGCGGCAGGACTGATACAATTATCCTTTATTGTTGCAGTACTACTGCTTATCATTTTGTAGCACCAGTTTTGGATTGTATCCACCCCACACTTAACCCTGTGTGGGAAAGAGGGCAGCCCCTAAAGGGATAATATTAGCACACGCTGTTGATAAGCAAGTGGTCTGCTAAAATATGTCATTGTCAGATGACTACTCACTCGACATTATTGTTGCAATAAAAACCACATCCCTGTAACTACTCGCGGGAGTAATTAGTGTCCCGGCATTATAGCCGTCTGAACCTTTAGTAGCAGCTCTAACCGGCACACACACTCTGGGTAAAATGGTTACTTCAATAGCAACATTTGTTTCAAGAGTAGATAAATCCATCTCTGGAAACAGCACACAGTGTGTGTATGGGAAAAGTCCCCTATGCTGGTAAAGAAGAATAGTGACCCATAGGTAGGTATTTGTATATAGTAATTTTCCTTGAAATACAGGCTTACCCCGCATTAACGTACGCAATGGGACCGGAGCATGTATGTAACTATGTAACACAGGCATACCCCGCATTAACATACGCAATGGGACCGGAGCATGTATGTAACTATGTAACACAGGCATACCCCGCATTAACGTACGCAATGGGACCGGAGCATGTATGTAACTATGTAACACAGGTATGCCCCGCATTAACGTACGCAATGGGACCGGAGCATGTATGTAACTATGTAACACAGGCATACCCCGCATTAACGTATGCAATGGGACCAGAGCATGTATGTAACTATGTAACACAGGCATACCCCGCATTAACGTACGCAATGGGACCGGAGCATGTATGTAACTATGTAACACAGGCATACCCCGCATTAAAGTACGCAATGGGACCGGAGCATGTATGTAAAGCGAAAATGTACTTAAAGTGAAGCACCCCCTTTTTCCCACTTATCGATGCATATACTGTTCTGCAATCGTCATATACGTGCATAACTAATGTAAATAGCGTATTTGTAACAGGCTCTATAGTCTCCCCGCTTGCGCACAGCTTCGGTACAGGTAGGGAGCCGGTATGGCTGTTCAGGACGTGCTGACAGGCACATGCGTGAGCTGCCGTTTGCCTATTGGGCGATATGTCCTTACTCGGGAGTGTACTTAAAGTGAGTGTCCTTAAACCGGGGTATGCCTGTAGTCGGCAAAGTCCTGAGGTGTGATGGAGGAAGAAGAAGAGGCAGCAGAGGGTGGTCTGAGTAGGGAGTCACAGACAGGGAAGAGTCGGCGTGGGTTAGACTTGTGCGTGTTGATTAGTGCAGAAAAGTAGGCTTGTTTAGCCTGAGAGAGGGCAGAGCTGAAACAGGATAGCATACATTTGTAGTGAAGGAAGTCTGCGAGAGTGTGAGATTTCCTCCAGAGGCGTTCAGAGGAACGAGTGCAGGAACGCAGCATGCGCGTGTGGGAATTTAGCCAGGGTCTGGGGTTAGAAGGGCGAGAACGGCAGAGAGAAAGCGCTGCATGTAGATCAAGAGAGGAGGATAAGGCAGAGTTGTAGTTCCTGACCAGGTTGTCAGGGTCTGTAGCCGAGCTGAGAGAGGAGAGGGAGGAGCGTAAAGTGGAATCAAAAGCTGGTAGGTTAATAGAGCGCAGGTTTCTGCATAACTGAGGGGTAGATGGAGAGGGGGATAAAGAAGCAAGAGAGAGAGAATGAGATGAGGTGATGGTCAGAGAGAGGAAACGGGGAAATGGAGAAATCAGAGAGAGAAAAGTTTTCAGTGAAAACCAGGTCTAGGTAGTGGCCGTCCCTGTGGGTGCTGGCTGCAGGCCACTGTTGCGACTGTTCTCGTTCTTTGTCGAGAGGCGCACGTGTTCCGTCGCCATCTTGGATGTCTGTACTCGGCCCCGCGGAGCGCTGAGTTTCCACCGAAATATCGGGATACATCCTGGGTTGTTTGCTTCTTAAGTTTCCCAGACATTGCTGGACCTTCTGGGTGACACCCGTGCCCAAAAAGTAAGAGAACGGAGAGTCATCTCCTGAAGACGCGTGCGGAACGCGGAACGCGAAAGAGGGATCCTTG
The DNA here is from genome assembly GCA_036426205.1 of Ascaphus truei. Lineage (NCBI taxonomy): Eukaryota > Metazoa > Chordata > Amphibia > Anura > Ascaphidae > Ascaphus > Ascaphus truei. Next base: position 9,927 of record WSYH01011933.1, on the reverse strand, counting down.
TCCAAGCGTAGGACGTTGTGAGATCACACGTCAGGACACTGCGCTGTTTCCTCCCCCCTGTGAATTGAGAGAGCGCTGCTCTCGCGTGACTCGCGGTGTACTCTGGGAAAGTTTGATCCGGCTTCTTTCGGTCTGGTGGACGATTGATGTTCCGGTAGGAGCTGACCTAGAGGGCACGTTTTGGGTCCCGTCCTTACATCCATCAGTGGGGTGGGGGAAGCACGCCCCCCCATGTAATTATACTATATGTACGTTTGTAATTTGACACTATATGTTATAAAGTGATTTTCTCTAACACAGTTGTTTCTCTGCACTTCTTTTTGTATAATTATTTAACGGACCACTGTGTGTTAGTACTAATGCTATTTGATATTTTACTTCTGATGTACTTTAGGATTATGTGTATTACAGCCTACTACATACTTGAAAACGAGAGGTAACTCTCAATGTATTACTTCCTGGTAAAATATTTTATAAATAAATAAATAAAATAAATAAATATTTATTCATTGCTTTTATATACTCTATTGATTTTTGGGTACAAGTCTTTTAGCACGATCTAACCTTTCTTAATCCCCCAGATGTAACCCCTTAACCCTGTCACTGCCATTAGTACACTTTGCCTCTAGGAGGGACTGACCCCTTAACCATGTCACTGCCATTAGTACACTTTGCCCCTAGGAGGGACTGACCCCTTAACCCTGTCACTGCCATTAGTACACTTTGCCCCTAGGAGGGACTGACCCCTTAACCCTGTCACTGCCATTAGTACACTTTGCCCCTAGGAGGGACTGACCCCTTAACCATGTCACTGCCATTAGTACACTTTGCCCCTACGAGGGACTGACCCCTTAACCATGTCACTGCCATCAGTACACTGTGCCCCTAGGAGGGACTGACCCCTTAACCATGTCACTGCCATTAGTACACTTTGCCCCTAGGAGGGACTGACCCCTTAACCCTGTCACTGCCATTAGTACACTTTGCCCCTAGGAGGGACTGACCCCTTAACCATGTCACTGCCATTAGTACACTTTGCCCCTAGGAGACATTACACCTTTAATACATTTGGGAAGGGGTGCCGCTTTCAGAGATGAGGGTGCGGTTATTGGTTTGCTCTGGGTCACTGAAACCACTCATCTATTGCTGCAATAATACCGGTCCCACACGGATAACCGTCTGCCAGGACATGGGAAAAGCAGACCCCAGCCAGCACCGCGCAAAAAGGGGAATCTCCGTCCGTCCCTTCCAGGCCCCAAGTGAGCTAACTGCGGAGGAACGGGGAGCAGGTAAATCCAGGGGGGGACAGGCAGCTTTTCCAAAGGTATTGTTTCTATAGTACCCACAAGCTTTATTAGAACCTGATCTTTTGTATTCAGACTGTAACCCCGTATGCATAGATACATACATACATACATACATACTGTTCATCCACACCTTTTATTTTTCTTAAGCCTTCTGCTATTAGCCAAAGAGATAAAGGGGAAGGGCAACACTCACCCGGTGATATTAGAAGAAAATAGAAATTTACTCAAATGTACACAGGAAACAGTGATTTTTTAAAAAATATTTTATCAACTTTTTTGGTTTTAAACAAAACTCTGTCTTTTTGACCCCACTATGTGTGACGCCTTTAGTCTTTAATCTGATATTACCAATAAACTAAATCAATATTTTAGGCCACTTATCCCCTGGCTATACATTGCTTTGCTGGTCCCATCTCATCGTCCTGGAGTGGCCAACTCCAGTCCAGAAGGGCTACCAACAGATCAGGTTTTCAGGATATCCCTGCTTCAGCACAGGTGGTTCAGTCAAAGATTGAGCCACCTGTGCTGAAGCAGGGTAACCTAAAAACCTCACCTGTTCGTGGCCCTTGAGGACGAGTTGGCCACTCCTGCCCTAGACAAACCTTTAGTACAGACAGTTTAAATTCAGTCTCGTTACCTTTACAATTACTTGTAAATACTCGCGCGTTTCGCACTACTTCCCGCTGTGACTGGGAATTCATTCCACGATCCCGCTTGTTGCCTGCACCAGCTTGGAACCGGCGTTCTTCCTTCCTCTGCATGTTCCATCAGGGAGGTTCCAGGTTTTGGGTGTTTCCTTGTACAAGAGTAGTGAGCATCTCGCTCGTCTGTTGGATTCCTTTCCACAATTAGTTTGTTTGATTGATTTTCTTGCATCCAAGAAACATTTCATTGTTCGCCACCAAAATGTATTGTTGTCTCTTTTCTGTAGTAATATAATATGGTTATAGACTGAATTATTCTCCGGTTGGGATAAAAACACGAGTTTCTTCCCGATCTATAGTTTGCATTTGGGGGAGTTGGGTTGCAGTCCCCTGATGAAGCAGTTCAGGGTGTCTGTGTACTCCTGCGGGTGCCTGTGGAGGTGCCCAGAGTGCACGGAGCTGTCCCACCTCTTGCCCTGCACCCTTATCCCCCGTCTCTCCCAGTCCGTCAGAAGCTGCCCCACCGCGGTGGGGTCACTCAAGGGGTCGTCCATGCAGTAGAAGAAGAGAGCCGGGCAGGTGAGGGGGGTGTCCCAGAAAACACGGATCCCTTTCTCGTAGTAGTCGGCGGTCTGGGCTTTGAGGAGGGAGAAGTAGAGTAACGTCCCCCGGAGAACGAGCTGCTGCAGGAGAGGGGGGCTGACCATGCTAGCTACACCTGGGGGAACACAAAGGGGGGGGGGGGATTAGCTATGCAGCAAAGAGGGGCAAAACTAGGGAACCAGGCCCTGCAACAGCTATTATATGTTCCAATCCATTCTGTTGGTGCATGATTACCAGCTCATGTTCGGCAGTCAGCACCAATGTCAACCTCCATGCACCATGATTTCATGTATCCGTCTACAAAATACTTTCACCGGGAAGGACACACAGGCGTAAAAACTGATTTCTAGTAGGGGATACAAAGCAGAGAAGCAAAACTAAAAGGGCAGAGTGAATACAATTAAGTGCGTTGGGAGCAGCTCAGTGAGTAAAGGAACAAACTCCGAGAACAAGGACACGGAGAGAGAAGCAGGGGGACCTGGTTCCATTCCCGGTGTGGGCTCCTTGTGACCTTGGGCAAAGTCACTTTATCTCCCTGTGCCTCAGACACCAAAATCATAGATTGTAAGCTCCACGGGGCAGGGACCTGTGTCTCTGGAATAAATCTATGTGCAGCGCTGCTATATAAAAACAAACTATTATCATTTTCCCATGCAAGTCTGTAACTAATTCCTTTTCCTGAAAGAATGATTGCAGAGGGTCCTTCTCTGTAACGGCAGGAAGGTGGGAGACACCCAGCTTGGGAGACATGGTAAAGATTTACGGATATAGTGTAGGAGCTGTACATTGTATGAAGAGCTTACAATCTATTTGTGCTACCTGGGACACGGACTTAAAGTGAGTTCCCCAAAGAGGTGGTACCAGGGCTCGAACCAAGTTCTCCTGCTTATAAAGGCCCTGTGCTACTTCTTCACCGTTGAAGAACAATGAAGGAATAAGAATTTGATGATGAGGTAACCCCCAAATCCGGCACTGAATTAACATACACTACACCTGCCATGTTACTATGGAAGGGTTATCCACACTCACCTGATGCCATCTTCTCCATGCTTCCCACCACAAGGCTGTCAAACACCTGGCCACGTATCCTCCCCAGCGCCTCCCGATGCTCTTGTTGACCATTGGATGCCCACACCAACATTTGGGCGAAGGTGTAGCCCCCTATGGAAAAGGCATGGACGTAGAGGTGGCGGGAGGAGAGGTGCTCTCCCATCAGGATGTCCAGAAGCTGCCCAGCATAGTCCAACCCTCTCCTGGGCCACAGGAAGTGAGACAAGGAGCTCTCTGCCACCAGCACGTCGAAGCCCAGCTGAAAGTAGAGCTGGATGTACTTCCTGTACGAACGTCGGTTCGAGCCCAGCCAGGGGAGGAGCAACAAGAGGGGGCGGGAAGCCCCCTGGCTGCTCCCAGGGAACGAGGGGTCAGTGTATAGGAAGACTGAGCTGGAGTATTGCTTCCCTTTGGGTAATGGGTGGGGGGCAGTCGGAGCCTGGGCTGGAGGGGTGACAGGAGGGGTGGGGGAGGAGGCATTGGTTTGACACATCTGGAGGTACCAACCCTGCAATAACAGGAGAAAAGCCACCAATACTATGATCAGATTCACTGTGAATTGATTAGCAAAGCGCAGCATATTTTGTACGTAGCGCTAAGGGGGACGCGGCGCAGAATACCTAATTTACAGCATCTTCTAACGAGTTTAGGATGACATGTTTAGCGCCCAATGCATTGGCCGAGGACACAGAGTAAATAAAAACAACCACCCTTATTCATCAGGAAGATTCCCTCATAATTATCAGGAATATATGTATCGTGCTTCTATTTTCTCCCTGATAAAAGTTGCCCTTTCCTGAAATAAGTCCTGGGAAATCTCTCAGATCAGCATAGGTATTTTGTCTGTACCACTTTACAATGACGACTAGGAGCTATCCTACATTTCCCAGTGTGACTGGGTGTCAAACAAGGTTAATCCCACTTCAGAGGCTGTTATATTAAAGCTTATCCAAAACGTATGAGGCACAGCTGCAAGTTTGTTGCAATATAATGCCACGTTCCATCTCTTCCCCCCTCCCCCTTTGTTTTGGGTTTTTTTATTCTTGGGTTTATTTAACTTATTCATTAGAAATGTTAATTTTGCATTTCTCTGCGGTCTGGGTTTCAAACATCGTGTGTACAAATTTGGAGATATTGTTGCCTTATTGTGTTTGACAGTGAGAGAGTGAGAGAGTGAGAGAGTGAGAGAGTGAGAGAGTGAGAGAATCTGTGCCAAAGCTTGTTATAAGTTTATAACAAATGTAAAATTTAAGATAGATACCAAAATATTTGAAATAGGTTTGTGATCATTTGACTGATATATTTGCATTTATCATTTGTGCATATAATTCCTACAATGTCAGCATTACATTGTGTTATTAACAGATTGATTGAGTGTTATTACTTTTTAGATATGTATTGCTTTACAAGTGAGTTAATTAATATCTGATAACTCTTTCTTTAGATAATGATTGACAATCATCACACAGTTTTGTCGACTGGTCTGTTTTACATGAATATGGGCTTGTGCGCTGAAAGGCAGTCTTTCTAAGAAGCGATGCTTTTCTGGATACTTCGTTTTTATTTGTCCAGAGACAGTGAGTTTATTTCTGTAGCTGCTTTATTTTCATTATTAAATGAAAATGTAGCAAAAGTGTTATATAGAAGGATTTAGCAACTCCTGTCTCTTTGTCCACGTATTTGGTTAATAAAGTTGTTTTAGATTGGTTATGCGTTCCTACCATGCGTGATGACGCACCAGCATGCCAGCTGATGCGTGAGGACGCCGAGACCGGGAAAGCAGGGTATTTAAAGTCCCGACGGAGGCGAGCTCAGAAGGGACCCTGAGAAAGCGCCGTAAGCCCGAAACATGTCGGTCTGCACGCCTGTGATCTATTAAAGATATTTTTGTACCCAAGCTGCCCCCCTCCTCCTCCATTCTTGGTTCTGCGTCGCAACCTCTGCGATTTTGTAAAGGATACCTGCAGTTTTCCAGCCTGGAATATCACACAACTACTTGTTGGTCCAATAAAAGGTATCATACCCCCTCTCCCTCCTCTGTTACTACATGGAAGGCAGGACCAGCGCCGCTCCCCACCCAGCGCCGCCCCCCACCCCTCTTTGCACCCAAATTGTTAAAGAATTGGGCGAAGCGGAAAGCGATGGGAATTGACTGAACATGCAGCGCCCGCGCTAGTCCAGCATTCAGCAAACGTTTACACCGAACCAAAAAAGGGCGACATTCGCACGGTTCGCTAATAGGTGTAACGTGTTTGCCCACCTGTAGTCCTAAAGTGGCCGTTACCTTCCCAGGTGAGATCTGCATGTCACAGCCGCTCCCCGGGACAAAGCTTCGGCCCCAAGTGACTCTTCCTCACACCTGTGCAGAGGTCTCCTTGCTGTGGGATTCTCTTCCTGCTATCCCCAACACCCTCACCCTCCTCCTCTCTCCCCTCCTCTTTCTTCCTGCTCTCCTCTCTCTCCCTCTCCCCCCCCCCCTCTCTCTCTCCCCCCCCTCTCTCTCTCCCCCCATCTCCTCTCTCCCCCCCCCTCTCTCTCTCCCCCCCCTCATCTCCCCCCCCCCCTCTCTCTCCGCCCCCCCCCCCCTCTCTCTCTCCCCCCAGCACCCCCCCTACTCCCTCCCACCCCCTCTCGGTTCTCCCCGCTCCTCTCTATGCCCCCCCTCTCTCCTGTCTTCCTGCTCGCCTGCCCCTCCTCTCTCCTCACTCCCCCCCCTCCCCTCCTCATGTTCTTCCCTGCTCGCCCCCTCCCCTCCTTGCTTACCTGTCTCCCCCCCCCCCCACTCTCCTCCCCCCCTCTCCCCCTCCTATCCCTCTCTCCTCCCCCCTCTCCCCTCTCTTCTTCCGCTCTCCCTCCCTCTTTCTTCCTGCTCTCCCCCCTCCTCTCTCCCCTCCCTCTTTCTTCCTGCTCTCCCCTCCCTCTTTCTTCCTGCCACCCCCCCTCCTCCCTCATCCCCTCCCCTTTCTCTTCCTGCTCTCCCCCTCCCTCTTTCTTCCTGCTCTCCCCCCCCCCACCCTTACCCCCTCTCTCTTCTTCCTGCTCTCCTCCCCCCCCCCCCCCCCTTCCCTCCCCCGCTCGCTTTCTCCTGGCTTCTTCTCCCTGCTTCAGGGGATTCTGACCCATTGCCGGGCCAAGTTCAATTTGCGCTCAACTACGTTAGGTCAAGCCACTCGGGAGGGCGTGTCCCTTACTCTATCCTATCAGTAGAGGCAACAGCCACCCAGTTAATCCAGGAATTAGCCCTGTGCCCTCCCCCACATGCCCCCACCCGTTAAATGCCACACACACAGGTGGACGGGCACACATAACCAGCCTACACAGTGTCATTGGGTACACACAAACAGTCACCATCGGGCCCCACCCACACCACACGTCATCACCCGCCACACCACACAGTCCACACGGGCAGCCCACCAGACCACACCACACACAACAATTTGCCATTGAGGCGTTTTTATAATCGCCCCCTTTCTCCGCGCGGTGCCGCATGCACACCGGGTGTTTGTGTCACGCATTCGGAACCCATAGTGCTGAGGACAAGACGAACACCACGCAGAATGTCGACACAAGTCATTTACAGCTCGTCATCAGTTTGTCGTCCGCGCTGGCGCAGTACGCTTCGTTAGGGTACTCGTTAAAGTCACCGCACAGTCAGGCTCGCTTGCCCGCGTCCTCGTTATGGCATACGATCCGCGCGTTCTCGTTATGGCGCTCTGCGCTGCTCGTATGCGCGCTGCGCGTGCTTCTTATGGCGCTCTGCCTATTACTTAACTTTTGCATATTATTATATTCGTGAATATATAACATACAATATACGAACCATTGCGTATATTATAGGTCATTAACGTGCATAAGATCGGTAATAACAAGCAGGCGTCGTACTTGTGTGGGGTGTAAATACAGCAGCGGAACTAGTTGGTGTGTAATACAAAGCCACAGCGGTCACTGGTGTGGGTGTGTAAATACCGAGCCTCGGACTGTTGTGGTTTTACATAACCAGCAGCGGCACTGTGTGGGTGTGTACAATCACAAGGCAAGCAGCTGCACTGTCTCTGGGTGGTGTAAAATCATACACAAGCAGCGGAACTATGTGGGTGTCTAAATAACAAGCATCGGCCTGTGTGGGTGGTTCTAAATACAAGCAAGCGCACTAGTGTGGGTGTCTAATAACATCACGGCCTGGTTTGGGTGTCTAATAACAAGCGCCGAGTATGTGTGCGGTGTGTAAATACACAAGCAGCGGAACTATGTGGGTGTAAATAAATACAAGCATCGAGCACATGTTGGGTTTGTAAATACAAGACACGGCAAACTGTGTGGGTTGTACATACACAAGCCGCCACCTGTGTGGGTGGTGTACTAACAAGCAGCGGCACTGTTGGGCTGTGTAAAAAAGACAGCAGCGGCACATGTGTGTTGGTGAAATAACAAGCAAGCCGCCCCTGATGTGGGTTTTGTAAATAACAAGCATCCGGCACTGTGTGGGTGTTGTAAATAAACAACCCCCCCCCCCCCCCACCCTTCCCCCTCTCTCTTTCTTCCTGCTTTCTCCCTGCTCAGGATTCTGACCCTATTGGGGTCCAAGTTCCAATTTGCTCTCAACTAACTTTAGGTCAAAAGCCACTGGGGATGGGCGTGTCTTACTCTATCCTACTCAGCAGAGGCACAGACACCCACGTTATACAGGAATTAGGCACCTGTGCCACTCCACACAGGCACCACACGTTAAATGCCACACACACAGGTGACGGGCACACATACCGCCACACAGTGTCATTGTACACACAGTCACACGGGCCGCCACACACACACACACAGTCACACGGGCCGCCACACACACAGTCACACGGGCCGCCACACACAGACACACACACACACAATGTTGCCTTGAGGCAGTTTTATAATCGCGCCCCTGTTCTCCGACGCGGGGCGCATGCACCGGGTGTTTGTGTCACTTCGGAGCCCATAGATGTGAAGGAACAGAGAATAACACACGCAGAATGTGACACAATCATTTACAGTCTGTACATCAGTTGTGTCGCGCTGCGCGTGCTCGTTAGGTCGCGCTGCGCGTGCTCGTTAGGTCGATCTGCGCGTGCTCGTTATGGCGCTCTGCGCGTGCTCGTTATGGCGCTCTGCGCGTGCTCGTTATGGCGCTCTGCCTATTACTTTGCATATTATTATATCGTAATATAATAACATACAATATAATAACATTGCGTATATTATAGTATGAACGGTGCGAAGATCGTAAATAACAAGCAGCGGTAATGTGTGGGTGTGTAAATAACAAGCAGCGGAACTATGTGGGTGTGTAAATAACAAGCAGCGGCACTGTGTGGGTGTGTAAAT
>WSYH01011932.1:0-19814 GCA_036426205.1 Ascaphus truei | reverse complement strand
AAACATAAAAATACCTACTACCAATAAACAACCCCATTCTACCCCCCCCCCCTCCACCCCCCCGGAACACATACAATACAGTAATGAGCAAAATTACTATCATCCAGATATGGATGATGGTGCATTTGCCCATTAGAAATAAAACCAGCCAGCATAAAGTAAATTATAGTTCTACTTACCCATGCCATAATGGCCACTAACCCCTTAATCAACTTAGTGTTTAGCAACCACTATAGTTATTAACTACAAGGGGCATAAATTAACACATTTGATGTCAATGGGCAACCTAAAAGCAAAAATACAATAAAAATACCAAAAAAAACTAAAAATATACAATCAATGTTTTTCTTACCTTTGGTGTCTTCACCCTCCGATTCGGACTGCAGCAGGAACCTCTTGATTCTTTATGCAATGCTCCTCAACAACCGATGGTGGTCTAGTAAGTTATTTTCTTCGTTATTTGTAATCCAATCCAATAGGGGCAGATATTGTCCCATTGTCTTCTTGGCTTCAAATGAGATGGGACAGCCTTATATAAGGCCTGTGAATCACATTTCAGTGTCAAATGGTACACCCCTAATTTGATTGACTGGTGTACCATGTGACAGGTTTTTTTTGTTTTTTTTAAGGATGTGACGGCATCTTAAAGGGAGGTACGTCACATCCTTAAAAAAAAATCCTGCCATCACATGGTACTACAACAATTGGATTGGGAGATATACCATGTGAGGCATTACATGGTACACCCCCAATCTGATTGGATGTAGTACCATGTGACAACTTCTATTTTTTTTTACAAAGGATGTGACGTCATCTTAAAGGGAGGGACGTCACATCCTTTAAAAAATATGTAAGCTGTCACATGGTACTAAAACCAATCAGATTGGGATGTACCATGTGATGCCTCACATGGTATATCTCCAAATCAATTGGTTGGAGTAACATGTGATGGCAGCCTATTTAGTTTTTGTGACTTCATCTTAAAGGGAGGAATGTATAGCCTTCCTGATTGGCTGGCTTCCCTCCCTTTTAATGACGTCACATCCTTTAAAAAAAAAAAAAAAAGAATCTGTCACATAGTACACCAGCCAATCGATTGGGGTGTACCATTTGACACTCAAATGTGATATCACAGGCCTTATATCAGGCTATATCTTTATATAAAGCCTGTCCAGTCTCATTTGATGCCAAGAAGCCGATGGGACGACATCTGCCCCATTGGATTACAAGTAAAGAAAACAGAAGGAAAGAAAAGAATGAAGAATTTACCAAAAAGATCACAGACTTCTTCACATCTGCTGTTGAGGAGCATTGTGTCGAGAGTGAAGCATTGGTGCTCGCATAGGACATGGGTAAGAAAAACATGGATTGGATTTTATTTAATTGTGGAATTTTTGGGGATACCCATTGACTGCCAATGTGTTTATCTATGCCCCTTTCATTGTATAGATAAGCACATTGATAAGCAATGCATTTTTAGGCAAATTAGTTTTTTTATTTCATTGCAATGTATGGTATTTTTTGTTGTATTCTTTTTTAATTAGGTAACCCATTGACTGCCAATGTGCTTATCTATACCTCTTTTAAGGGTATAGATATGCACAGTGACAAGCAATGCATTTGTTTCCAAATGCTTGTTTTTTCAATATTGTATTTTTGGTGCTTGTTTTTTTTTAGCTTGCCCATTGACTACCATAGTGGCAAACCATGCCCATATTATATGGGCATGGTGTACCACTGTGCCAATCAATTGGTTTATTGGCAGTTAAAACAAGTTTTAAATGTACTGTGTTATATTTTGTGGCTGTTTTTTTTTTTTATAGCTTCCCATTTATTGCCAAAGTGAAAAATAATGGCCAAATTGCCAATCAATGGGTAGCGGGGGTGGAGGGTGAGGGCAGTTGCCCCGGGAAGGGTGTTGAGGCCTCCCAGGTGGGTAGCGGGGGAGGGAGGTTAACCTCTTAATTACTATAATTTTCAATGGTTTAAAGCGCTATTAGCCATCTTTGGTTAATTGCAATTTTACCCATTCCTGTGTGGTGTTGTTGGAACAGGGTGTGGGTGAAGGTGGTAGTTGCCCCAAGGTGGTGTTAAGGCCTTGAGGTAGGGTAGCGTGAGGGGTTAACCCCTTCATTACCTTTGCATAATGAAGGGGTTAACTCTCCCGCAAGGCCTAAACACCACCCTGGGGCAACTGCAAGCTTCACCCATCCCATGTACCAACAACAAATCAGTTCCTGCTATTTAACCATTTCATTACTTTAGTGGTTAGCCGCTAAGGTAATAAAACGGATTGCAATTTTATTTTAATTGCACAGAATTGATACCGGAGGCTAGCGGGGACCCCCGTAGATGCTGGCACCAAAATATTGCACGTTTTTATAGTATGATATACTTATCACAGCTTAGTGAATATCAGTTTCTGGCAAAAAATGCAATTTCTGGCATTTTTTGGCTTATCATTTGGCTTGTTTTTGCCAGTGTTATAGTACTATAAAAAGCTACTTTAGTGCAATATTGTGAATAGCTACATAGGCAATATCGCACTATAAGTGGATTTATAGTGCTAGAAGTAACTTGTTGAGGTTTAGTGAATAGGCCCCATAGACATTATCTAAAACTTTTACAAATTTCCTCTATATTTTAAGTTAAAATTAGTTGTCTTTTATACCGTCCCCTTGAAAATTGTGAAATCACATGCAGATCGTATCGTACTGTACGTGGAAGCTGTTTACTGTTTGGCCATGTACCATTTCTGTTTACACATTTTAGCAATGACCATATTCAGAGTTTTCAGTATAGTATTGCACAATAATTATTTATTGTCTTCAATATGTTACAAGTCTTGATCAATGCATGTACAATACACAGTGAATTACAATAACATTGTAGAAAAAATAGAACCATAATTCATGTTACTCAGTAGTATTCCTCCTATTCTGTATTGTAAGAACTGGGGTAATCGTCAGTAAGCAACGCACCAGCTTTCACTCACTGTAAAGGGGAAGTTTGTCTATCACTAACTTGCAATAACCAGGTTTTCACTATATTTCACAGACCATATTTCAATATGCTGAGAGGCACTGCTTTCTCCTTGATTAATTCAAATTGGGGCTTAAATCTTGCCTAGCTAGGAAAATACATTTTAACAGCATATGAAATAGGGCCTGTGAAACTGAATATTTCAGATTTAAAGTTAGTTTTGTTTTTTCTAGTACAGCAGGGGAAAAAACACAATTTAAATGTTGTCAATTAAAATTAGTAGGAACCACCATTGACCCGTATCAATGACGTAAATGTGAATGTCATGGGAGACCAGGTTATTTACACCTTTTTACCGGGATCATACATTGAGTAAAACAAGGTAATTAAATAAATTGTAATTTATTCGACATAAATTCGCTTACACGCAATGACACAAAATACAGACAAAAAGGCACACTTACTTTGGGACTGGGGTTGAAAACTAGACTTTCCTAGTGCAGGAACTCTTTGGGTGAGTTTTACCCTGACCGGGACTTAGCCTGGAATCTCCTGGAACCCAAATTGGCATAAAGTTCCACACGCCACCGCTACGTTCTCTTCTGAGAACTTGGTCCCTCCTGACCGCGAGTTACTCGAAATCTCCTGGAACTCAAATCGGCATAAAATCCCAGCCGTTTCTGGGAACTTGGGCACAAAAGTCGAGATTTACTTTGAAAAGCCCGCCCACGCTCTTACTACCGGAGAACTCCGAGTTACACACGCCACCTTCTCTTCTGAGAACTTGGACTTTTTTGACTGCAAGTTATCCCAAATCACATGGAACTCAAATCGGCTTCAGCTCTCAGCTGCGTCCACTGCGGTCGATTTTCAGAACTTGGCCGCTAAAATCGGGATTTAGTCTCAGGTGGGCAGGCTTTTCTGGCATGAAACCGAAGCCGGTTGCTCTGCTATTCGCTCAAGAGCAACTTTGAAAGCTCGCCCGTGCTCTTACTACCCTCTTACTACTGGAGAACTCCAATTGGCTCACAGATTCTTATAGTATTCTGAGTTTCATTCAGAAAACTCAGCAGCCAATCAACACGTGGGAAAATTCACCAGCAGCCAATCAGAGCCAAGCTGGCTAGAAAAGCCGGGTGAGCGGGAAATCTGAAATAGCCAAGAGACATGCGCAAGCCTGCCATCTCTCTCCCTGGCTATCTTAATGCCACCCGCTGGGCAGGCTCCACATGTCTGGCAGAGCAAGTGGCAGACCGGAGGACTACCATTGATCTCCGGACCTGGTACTCCACCTTTCCCTGCTGACCAAATGCTATTCTCACCTCTGGGCATCTTCTGACTGCTTTGAACTCCGATGTCCAGCAGACTAACCAGCACTGGGCAGTCTGGGCTTTGCTGAAGCAGGGTACCCTAGTGGTGAGTTGCGCTTGCGTTTTCAAGGGAAGGTATTGCCGGGATAAGGTGCTTATATGTATCCGAGAATCAGGCATGATTCCTGGGTACATTTATGGGGAAATCGACAACTCCGGACCCCAACCTCCTAGGCACATTCTGTCAACGGTTCCTCCACAAACCCCCCTATTGAAACTCATACCCTAGCAATCCCTGCTTGCTGGCATGCCCGGAAAGGGAAAAACACAAAAATACTTTTATTACATACAATACATTGGCATGGTGCAATGTTACTGGGCCCAAGAGCTGACTCTCTTGGACCTTTATACACGGATCAGGGGTAACCACAACGGGCTTAACCTATATTTGAGAGCCTGGTTATCCCCTACTGTCACAGTAAAGTTTTGATAACTTCTTTTGAAGTGTAATACACTGTCATAAGGGTGTGATGATAAATAATTATGTATGTTAAGTGGCAAGAGAACAAATACGTTTTATTGGTTATAAAATGTGGGCAGAGCAGTATTACTAAATCTGTAATTACAGGAACTGTACTGTATGTACAGGTGTTTGAACAGAAACAATACATTTTCATGCATCATACTGTACTGTAAATGATTACTACAAATTAGTTACAGACATAATAAGCATAACATTGTTACATTAATTTTTAATAGGCTTACTGGACCCTTTGGTTAAGAAAAAGGGGAAATAGATGAAAGGATAATTGTAGAGTGTTGCCAAACACAACATGGAGAGGGGTTAGGATGTCAGGAGTTTATGTAAGAGAACACTTTCAAAGCTCACATTTCAAACACGAGTGCTACAAGAATACGCTTTGTAGTGTTCTGAATGCAATGTTTTATACCATAAACAATGAATTCACTTCTTCAGGGCTTCCCAACTTGCGGCCCGTAGGCCAAATCTGGCCACCAAAGAACTTTGCAGCAATCCTTTGGCGATCTGCATCTGCTTATCAGACCTTTTAGTGCCAGACGGACCGCAGCAGCAGAGTGCCACGACCCCTCTGCACAGGTCACGATCATGTGATTGCTGAAGAGCAATCACATCATTGCGATGTCACATCTGTGATGAGGAGGGTCCTCCTCTTCTGTTTAGTTCACGTTCACCTCTTCACGGATATCCCCTCGAAACTGTGTACATTTTAGAAGTGTGTATTCTTCCCCTCAAAAAGTTAAACCAAAAAACGAAACTAACATTCCGATAACTACTTTCTTCTAAATGGCAATTTTTTTTTTATTTTTTTTTTAAACAACAGGTGAAGCTCACAGGAGCAATATACTGTATGCAGCCCTATGCCCTGTATGCAGACAGTGCTCAAAATTGTGTTGTCTGCATGTGAGAGAATGTCTGTATGAGAGAGACAGAGAGAGCATGCTTCTGTATGAGAGAGAGTGAGTGTATGTGGTACAGTCAAGGTACCACTAACACCTGAAGCACTACAGACAAACAGGAAGGAAGAAAAAACACAACCAACCCGCCAAAAAAAAAAAAAAGAAAGAATTGATGAAGCATTGGATGACAATGATTTTTGACAAACTTGGAACCATCTTGATGCAAAACAGAATAACAGACATTTGGCCATTCAAAATGGTAACATTTGGAAAAACTATTTTGAGGACCTTTACTAAGAAATCCCAGAATAAACCCTGAGACAAAATCAAATCCTCACCAAACAAACAACACTAGAGAACATTATAAAATATAACTAAACCCCCCTGGTTATGCCAATTACATCCGGGAAATAAAACAAAAATCTAACTAATAAAAACCAAGAAAGCCAATGGACTAGATAGTATTCTACACGGGGATGCTGAAGTACAGCAAGCCAGTGATACAAAAGCTCTACTCAAAATGTCAACCTGGTCCTTACTACTGACTACTTCCCTGAACGGTGGAACCAAGGAATAATAATTCCTATTCACAAGAAAGGAGACAGGCTGGACCCATCCAATTACAGAGGCATCTGTGTCAGAAGCACCCTGGGGAAACTGTTCAACAGCATCTTGAACAGCAGAATCCTCACATTCCTGACAGAGCACAGTGCACTGAGTAAGTGCCAGACAGGCTTCCTGCCAAACCACTGCACAATGTACAGTATCACATCTACAACATACACAGCCTGATCAATAAGCACGTCCACAACACCAACAAGGGCAACATCTATGCTTACTTTATGGACTTTAAAAAGTCCTTCCCTTCCACTACATCTGGCATCCAGTCTATTGCTGAAAATACTGGAGAGCGGAAAAGGGGGGAGAACATACTGTACAACACCATCAAAAGTATTTACTCCGAAAACAAATGCTCTGTGAAAATAAATAACAAAAGGACAGACTTCTTCCGTCAAGGCCGTGGAGTTAGACACAGCTGCAGCCTGAGTACCACACTTTTTAAAATATACTGTACATTAATGAACTGGCACTAGCCCTATAATCCTCCATGGCTCCTGGGCTCCCCTTGGCTGGCACAGAGATTAAGGCTCTACTATACACAGACGATCTGCTCCTGCGCTTACCAACAGAACAGGGCCTGCAACAGAACCTGGTGATACTGGAACAATTAAGCCAGACCTGGGCACTCTCTGAATTTATAGAAAACAAGAATAGTCGTATTCCAGACAAAATCTAAAAACTACCCCCACAAATCACAATTCACAATGAATGACAATACACTGGAACAGACAGCGAGCTACACATACTGTACCTTGGTCTAACAATCAGCTCATCAGGGAGAACCAACCTGGCCATACAGTAAATACACCAAAGGAAAAGTCTTGCCGATAATTCTATGCAATAAGGAAACAGATGTACCACCTCAAACCGTAGCAACTGTTAATTACACGTTAAGTACCGCACCGTGATCATAGTAATACTAGTTCTTTCATAGGCTTATGTAATAACTATTATTGCAGAAGCCTATGATCAAAATAACATAACCAGTGTGATGCCACTTGTATCAAGGTATACTACGGGCACCAAAGGGGTTAATACATTTAAAAAAAACTACATACCCCATTGGCCACGTTAGGGGTTAGTAAAGCATTGTCATGCACTACCATGCCATGTACTAAACACTAAGGTACCCAAGGGGTTAACCACTCTTGCAACCCTCGGGAGGCCTAACCACCCTCCCCAGGGAAAATACCCCCTTCACCCCCCCCCCAACAAACCTTCCTCCCTCTAGACTAATGGTCAATAGCCCGATTAGCCAAATGTGGCTAATAGTGCTTTTGTCCAATAAAATAAAAAAAGTAATGTAAAAAAAAAACCACACTACATTTAAAATACATTTAAAATACCTGTTAACCGTAAAACCATTGATTATCGCTGTGGCTACCTGGGCCATCTCAATGGGGGCTAGATAGCCCCATTGGCAATCAATGGTAAACTGCATTTTAAAAATATTCAGATACATAACTTACCCCCTTGACTACCTTAGTGGCTAGTAAAGCAATGATTTAGTAACTGCTAGGGTAATGAAAGGGTTAACCCCTCCTGCCAATACAAGGAGGTGCAATTACCCACAATGGTGGAACTACACCCATCACCCTCTCCCTTCAGTAATGGGCAATAGCCCTATTAGCTAAATGTGGCTAAAAGGGATTGTGCCCATTCAGAGTATTAATAATAATGGCCCACCTATCAAGCTTCCATATTTGGTATTCATATATTTTTAGGGTATACAGGGAGCATGTAAATGTGGTCATCTCACCTTCTCTTCTATACTGTACCTACATCTCTAACTTTCTGTCCCTTCTTCTTCCTCTTCCCACAATATTTCTCTCTTGTAGTCCGATAAGTAATTTTTTTCTAATTAGCACCTCATCTCCAGATGCTAGGGTGAGTCAGTGCAGACATGTGGCTAATCTGATTCTTAGTGACACAGAAAAACTATTTATTTTATTTATTTATAAAAAAAGGTTCTACTAGCAAGAAATACATTGAGAGTTATCTCCCGTTTTCAACGATGTCCTGAGCACAGTGTTCTGTCCCAGGGTTACTGTGAATATTGAGTTGAGACAGGCATATTACTCAATTCCTTCTACTATACAAAATGGAGTCTTCATTTCCGAAGTATTTATTATGAGAACAAACATAAATAAAAGGGGGGAAACGTTTTGGGAATGTATAAAAAATAAGTAATAGGTAAGAAACAAAGCTCTCTCACATGGAGAGCAGTTGGGGGAATCTTAGCAGAGGCCGCAATCTCTAAAAAGGAAGAACTGCAACACAGACTCAGAAGGAAACAGTTTAGTCTGAACCAAGTGAAAGGAACTGCCCAAGCCAGAGGGGTGGAGGGAGGGGGTTGCTTAGGCAACAGATAGAAAGCAGAAAGATCTAAACAGGAGACAGAACACTCCCCATCTGGTATCATTAGATACCACTGTAAAAAAAACATGTGGACATATAAAAAAAAAAATACAATAAAGCAACAGTTTTAAAGTCCATTATCCACATTAACAACATGGTACCGGCCGGTACCACTTAGGCTTCAAAGTCCTTTTTGTGCAATGGGTGCAAAGGTATGTGCACCAGTCAAGGAAGTCTTGGTACTCCTTAATGTCTATTTTAGGTGCCACAGTCAAAAATGGGTCGATTGTTCTCATTTTCTGGAGTCCAGGTGATACATTAGAAGAATGGTCTCTGTAATGAGCCTGATAAAGGTTTTTGCAGTCCCTTGTTTAGTGGTTTTTACTTCAACTTTATGGACCTTTCCATCTGCACTAGGAATGGTCTTGACAATAAGACCCATTGGCCACGTGTTTCGCTCGATTTGTTTCTCTTTGAGCAAGACGATGTCTCCTTCTTCAATGTCTTCTTTGTTAGACTACCATTTGTAGCATTGTTGGAGCGTGACAAGATATTCATGCCTCCAGCGATCCCAGAATGTGTTAGCAAGGCACTGCACCTGCCTCCACTGGCATTTATACATGTCCTTTGAATTAAAGTCTCCATCCGTGACAAGAATACCTCCCACCTTCTGCGTGAGGAGTATAGCAGGAGACACACATACCCAACAAGCTCTGAAAAACCCCTACCATTACCATATATATATGTATATAAGCAGTGGTTGACAAATCACCAAAAAATCTACTCGCCACACAAAAAAATCTACTCGCCACCTAGTACCAAACGTGTGCTGCTTGGGCCAATATTTACTTGCCCGGGGGTTAAATCCACTCGCCCGGGGCGAGCAAATGTATAGGTTTGTCAAACACTGTATATAAGTGTCAAAAGGAGTACTAGCAGGTTTCTGTGTGTTTATTAACTGTGTGCAGCTGGTCTCAGCTGCTTTTTGGAGGGCAGTGGCCCCTCCCTCAAAGGTTTAAGCTTGCCCCTCCCCACTTTCCAAGCTGGCAGGTCAGTTTCATTTTGCCAGGTTACGGCAGATCCAATGTGATCATTCTTCCTGTAATTATACAGGTTAATAAGAATTTTAACCCAGGGAGTGTTAGGACCTGCTACGGTCATGCCTTGAAAGTGGCAGCAGGCTTAAGACACTTTGGCCAAAGGGTTAAACAAAATTACCCTTTTTCAAGAGCTATATAGGTATTGCACTGTGTATTTTTGTCACATTGAAAGTAGCTTTGGGCATCTTTGTTGGTTTTTTGTTGTATACATTTAGCCACGCCCACTGGCACTCCTTTTGACACTTATATGCATATATATATTATGTGGTAATGGTTGGGGTTTCTCAGGGGTATCAACAGACTGGTACAACACAGGTGCACTTTACAGACTGTACCTGCCGGGCGCTCCAGCACCCGGTCCGCAGAGACTTCAAAAAGGATACGCCGATCCACGATCTCCTCAGCGGCGTCCCTCAAGGGTGGTCCCTCCCAGATAATGTCTCTCTCTTGTTGGTGAGGCCTGGTCCCAGTCCTCTCCTCAGGGATTGCAGCGTCCGCTGTGTCCCTAAACTATCACTGCAGAGCTAAAGTTCCCTATTCTAGGGCATGTCCCTGGAGCTGCCACAAACTAATTGAGTGACTCAGGGCCTATCTGGGGCCTAGGGGTTATGCTGGCCTAGTGCAGAGGCTACTTGCCTCTCTGCACAGACCCTCTGTCCCCTATCCCTGCCTGGCACACATTCCATCACTTCCTGGCTGTGCACTAGTTGTATATCCTGAGGCATGAGAACTAGCCATTCTATTGGCTCCCTGACATCACATGGTGGTCATGCCCCTGAGCACTCTGGGGCTTGTAGTCCCCGCCTACCCTCTGTAACATTGGCGCCACGTGCGCCTAGCGTGATACGCATGCGCGTCTTGGGTAATGGCCCCTGCGACTCCTGATCACCACCGCTCATGCGCTAGATGCAATGCCGCCGCCAACACATCTGCGCATGCGTGAGCCTCGAAGATGGTGGTGCCCTCAGCCCTACCCCACCGGGGGCCCCCAGCGACGCACCCACCTCTCCTCCGCCGGCACTAACACTCCTGCCAGCTACCGCACACCTGCGCGCCCACAAAGCAGACGTCCCCCCCCCCCCTTTTCCCACTGTAAGTTAGGGATCCAGGGGGCCTGGCTACACAAGGTATATGCAACACTCTTTACTATGGTCCCACAGTATCCCCCACAATAACAGTACAGACACAATAATAACCAATAGGTGACAATAACAACGTAATTGTCCCCCCACAGTAGTGATGGTGCCCTGGGCACCTAGAACCCGTGTCCAGCAGAACAACCCCTTCCCAAATGTACAGATGAGGTCAGCGCTATCCTGCCACGTTTAGTGTTGGCGCATGTGGGTACCTTCTTGGGTATTTGAGTACACCAGGGTATTCTTGATCCCATGATGCAGGGCCTCTGACGCAATCCACTCGCTCCTTACTTCCAGTAGCACCGCGTGGCCGTTCCACCAAACAAGGGGAATCCTCCACTGCAGCTCCGTCTGCGTCGTTGGATCTCTTCTCTGCACACTAATGGGGCAGGTCCCTCACTACCGGCCAGCCCTACAACACTCCACTACGGTGAAGGGGAAATGGGTCTGGCCTAGTCCGGGGGCTTGACTAGCTCCCTGGACACTACCTCTCCCTTTGCAGGCTCTGCCAGGACTGAGCACGCCGCCTCCAGTCCGCGTAGGAAATCCTGAACAGCCAGGACCTCCTCTTCCTGCAGCGCCAGCCACAGATGGCCGCTGCCTTACACACAGTCCATATGTATGTGGCTGGGCCAACCACATGTATAGATAGCAGCTATGCACACCATAAGAAATATTTAAGCAAAATACTTGCGTTTGGAGATAGTACTGGTGCAACCTGTCTCAGGGATAACCTGTCTGGTGTAATCCAAATGTACAGCAATGAAGTGGGAGATCCAGGGTACTATGGATTTTTGCAAAGAAATGCATTTTTTCAGTGTGTGCCACTGAAAGAATAAATTTCTTTGCAAAAATCCGTAGTGCTCTGGATCTCCCACTTCATTGCTGGGCCAACCACAACAGGGCCGCTGCAGGTCACACAAACCCTCCCGTGCAACGGGACCATTGCCAGGGAGGAGACAATATAGGGGACCCTGATACATATGTATTGTTTTTTTTTATATATATATATGTATAGCCATGTATCCTCTTAGCTACTAATCTACCCTGCCTAACACATATGCCCTGGTACCAGTGCTGGCAGCATTAGGGTTAATCTGTGTTTTCCCCTGCAGTAAGCAGCTCCTTTGAGTGACAGGGGGTGTGGAACTAGGCCTGTATCTATCAGGGGCTCAGACCTGGAACACTCCTCCTGGGTACAAAAGGGGCTGCACAGCCTAAATGTAATGGTTCCTTCCTGGTGTTCTTTGGAGCTGGAAGCGTGGAGCCAGGGCTATGGCCACCTTCCTTCCCCTCCCTCAGGCGATTGGGACAACTACCCCTTATTCTACCAGGGAATAAGGGAGATGAGGATAGACATCTGGGGCCTCAAGCTCCCTGGGTTGTGTCCAGGAACCATCCTAACAAGTGTACCGGTTGTATGTTGTATTCTGTTGGAAGAATAAAGACTGTTCCTGTTTTATATACTATTGCCTGAGAGTGCAGTTATTCAGGGGGAGTACCCTGCTTTCCTGCAGGGACTGCACCCAGTTCTGCTGGGGCTTGCGGTGAATGGAGGCACTGCACCGAGTAAAGAACTAAGCAAGAAGCCTAATGCCTCTCCTGTTCGTCCCCACTACCACCGGCGGATGCTCGAATGTGCGGAAAAGAGGGATTAAGCGAGTGAGATGCAGGGGAGAGAAATACATGTGAGGCGGCGGGGGGCAGGGATTGAGAGAGAGTGGGGTAATTGATGGAGGGCGGGAGAGTGAGAGGTGAGACAGAGTGGAGAGAAATGCATGGGAAGAGGGAGGGAAATATAGGGGGCCTGTGAGGTGTTAATTGGGGGGGTGGAGGGGGCTCACGAGATGTGAAATGAGACTCAGAACACTGCTGACGGAAGGGGATGGGGGGGACCGGTCAGAACTGTAATCCTGGGTCCCAGGAAATCTGTCTGCGACCCTGTCCACAGGGGGTTATTTGTTCAAGAGAGCTATTAATAAGGCAAGGAAAAAGAGTGGCACCTAGAATACAGTAGATGAAACCTAGTTCTACAAAAAAAGCCCTTAAAACATGACATACAATTAGAGACAAATGAGTAACAATGAAACAGATGGTCTAAAAAGTTTGGTAGTGCTACAAAGAAAACATTAACAGTTCAAACCTAAGAGTTATAGCGAAGTATGATAAGAATCTTAAATGAATGTAATAATATGAAGCCAGTAAAGACATTAAATTAGGAACGGAGATTAGTGCCTCAGGTTATCTATGTACTAAAACATTTTACAATGATTACAATTGGGAGACAACAGACAGACTATTATTATCACTCGGGAGAACAACAACTAGTTGTTAGTACTCTAGAACAACAACTATTTGCTCATTTGCATGTCATTTCCCAGAGACTGACATTTACTGAATAGCCCATTATAACAATACTCTCTCAGATATGTATGTATATCTTTATTTATATAGCGCCATCCAGTTACATAACGCTTTAGAATACATGTTACTGCTCATATAAGGATACCCAATAAGAGTGAAACTATGGAAAAGCGAGAGCGTTACAGGTATGTTGTTTCGGTAGCAATCTGAGTTGATTTCAGGATGTCACAGACGTGGGTACATATCATATCACAGACAGGATAGTCCACAGCAACCTGTAGTTAGAACCAAGATTAATTTGAGGACTTATAGTTATGCTTCTCCAGTATTTCTTAACCCCCCGAGTGCTGTAATTACACATCAATACATATATAAGGTAACAAACACACAAGGTATGGGACTGCAATAGTGCAATGACTTAACAGGTGATGCCGTACATGGGCAACACCCTCCACCTGCTTCAATTAAGTAATTAGGGCTATAAATGAGGAGTCTGGCCGACACAAGGAATACTCTGATAAAGTTCCGCTAGGAACGAAACGCGTCAGAGGACGGTGGACATGTAATTTTAATGGTGTGTTAAGCCACAATAAAGCCTTTTTCATGTTTTTGCACATGCCCTAGCCAGAGTGTCATTTTTGCAGTGCTCGTATCCCCCCCCCCCTTTTTTTAGTCCTGTGGATAGAATGGTTTCCCTAATTCACAAAACTAGTAATTTCCAGGCGCATAAGGTATCAGTATATCCCCATCTGCTACAGTTCTGAAGTAAGAAAATGAGCTGTAGAAGTACTTTATAGGAAACCGATTGGGACCTATGCTAATAGAATCATAGGGAACTGTTCTGGTAGCTTTGATAAGTGACTTATCGACAGTTTTGAGCACTTCTCAAGCAAGTATGCATGTGTACCTATTCAGAAAGATTCGGTAACATGCCAAACCATCTCGAGAACTGCTTCTTCCCAAATCGATAGCACTCTTGCAATCTGAAACTGAGCGCTACTGTAGCTCAAAAAGTGTTCAAACTCGCATTTGTTTAAATAGCAAGCCATTCAGGTAGCTTCGTTATGCATATTGTGGCTGCAACTCGCAGGTTCTGATCTCATGGGATCTGCGATGTCACTGAAGAAAAAAAATATTCTTACTACATCGGATTGAAGCCGTGTGTCTACAGAGCATTAATACCAGCTTTAGAGACCCCCAGCTTCCATCCTATGTAATAAAAATACATTTACAAGCAGCTTCGTTACCTTAGTGGCTAACCTCTACGGTAATGAAGGGGTTAAATATCAGTTCCCAGTTTATTGGGGGTAGTCAGGGTGGGTGAAGGTGGTATTTAGCCCGAGGTGGGTGTTTAGGCCTACCAGGTGGTTGTAGGAGGAGTTAACTCCTTCATTACCTTTGCAGTTACTACTGCTAAGGTAATGAATGGGGTTAACCCCTCCCATTACCCACCCGGTATGACTTACCAGCCACCGTGGGCCAAATACAAACTTCAACCTCCCACTCTACCCCCAATAAACATTAAAATGCAATACAACAACCAATACTATGCAATACACCCATTGATTGCCAGTGTGGTTACTTATGCTCTCAATAGGAGCTAAGATAACCCCAGTGGCAATTAATAGACACCCTACTACCCACCCCCTACTATCCACCCCCTATACCCTCAACAGCCCTCTCCCCTCCCCCATAACACATACAGTACAGTAATGGGCAAAATCCCTATTATCCAGATCTGGATAATAGCGCATGTGCCCATTAAAAATAAAACAGTACCCAGCCAGCTTATAGGAAATTCAAGCAACTGAGGATCATGGACTTCTGCGCATCATGCTGATGAGGATCATTGTGTCATGGGGCAATAGTTGGTGCTGCAGTTGAATGAAGGGGGTGAATTTTCATCCAGGCAAAGGTAAGGAACACATTGATTGTATTTTATTTAATTGTGTATTTTTTTTTTAGGATGACCATTGACTGGCCATATGTTTAAATACGCCCCTTTCAGGGTATAGATAAGCACATTGACAAGCAATGCACTTTTTAGCAAATGTTTGTTTATATTAAAATGTCTTGTCTTATATTTGGTAGTTGGTTTTTTTTGTAGGTTGTCTATTCGTTGTCATTGTGGCATTCCATGCCCATATTGGGAGCATGATTTACTACAGTCATATCAAAGAGTTTATTGGCAAGTGTAATATATTGTACTGTTATGTCAATGTTATTTTGCTGCTTATTTCTTTTGTTTTCCAAACAAATGGGCAAGCGTTCTATTAGGCCAGGCCTGCACAACTCGTAAAGTGAGAAGGGCCGAACTGCTAAAAGGAAAAAAAATTGGGCCGCACGGGTAAAATCATCATCATCACCATCATCATCTCTCCTCCAGCACCTCATCATCATCATCATCATCATCATCATCATCATCATCATCATCATCATCATCATCATATCTCCCCAGCACCCTTCATCATCATACTCATATCTCCCCCAGAACACCTCACTATCAACCTTTGCGATACTCCCATCTATCTATCATACCCCCATCTCTCCCCCTCACCCACACACATTATATATATATATATATATATACACACATACACACACACACAGGATTGCCCTTACCTAAAATAACTGCCCTCCTTAAATTTACTTGATTATCAAACCAGCAAATGAGTCTGCAATGCAATTTAAAACAAAAATAAATGCTGCTGTGAGCCTTATAACAGCGATCACAGCACTGTGTTTCTGCTAAGCGCGGCTAGCGTCCGTCCTATGGTCTGAAGAGTATTTGTTTATGAATGGCTATATCTGTTAAGGCAGATTAGTGCACAAGCTCTTCAACAGTATTTCATTTTCTTGCTTACAGGGCTAACTTAACTTGCAGTGACTGAAGAGGCAGTTTACTCCCATGTTACCATGAAAGAGAGAGACAGAGCATTTTGGGCACCAAATCATACTTTTTTTTTTTTTTTTTTTAATTTTTATTCGCCCAATTAGCGCTATATCACTAAGGAACCTTGAACCCGTTGAACTCAAATCTTCCTTTGCATGCGAATGTAGCTGCATTTCACGAAGAATTTTTTTAACCCGTTGTCAATGCATATATTCTTTTTTTTTTTTTTTTTTTTTTAAAGAAAAGAAATCTTTGTGTATGTGTTTTAAAGCATGTAACCATAAGATGTTGCATTTGAAAAAAAAATAAAATAAATGACTAATAAAGGCCTTTCCCAAATATGTTGTATTGCAGACTGTTTAATATGGTATTTCTAACACCTCCATTGGACCACGATGGGTTTTTGAGGGGGGTTTTAACACAGTCGCTCTCGCGTAAAAAAAAATCGTCAGGCAGGCACAAGGCGAGGTGTGGCCGAATTTTGCATGCATGGCACTGAACCCAGCTTATTTTAACCTTGCAGGCAATAAAAGCGAAAATGGAGGAACTTAGGCCTCTGATACCAGTGTTGGAAGAGTACAAAGCCGATGCCAAATTGGTATTGCAGTTTAAAGAGGAGGTCCAGAATCTGACGTCAGTTCTAAACGAGCTTCAGGAGGAGATTGGAGCCTATGACTACGAAGAACTTCAAAGCAGAGTGTCAAATCTTGAAGAAAGGCTCCGTGCATGCATGCAAAAATTAGGTAGGCTCAGAACAACTCTAATGGCACTAGCATCATCAAACACCCATGGTACATGTACAGTAGTCAGCCGCGCTGAAACAGGCAGCTCCTTCAGACCTGCAGTAGATGTCTTCAGATGTTTACACTAATGATGTTAGAGTTGTCAGCCTAGCATTACTTGGCAGTGCAGTGCTGACTCTTCATACAGCGAAGGGCTTATCTGCTCATATAAAGCCAGCCAAAATGTAATGTTCTGGAAAGGACAACACCTTTGCCATTAGGTTAGCTACACTCAAAAGCAATGTGGATCAAAGTACAAGTAGCCCCACTGACCCTAAACTCATGCTATTTAAGTAATTTTTTTAACTTAAAGGATATTTAATCAAGCAACATTATTCTAGCCTTTTTGAGGGCTATTGGTACATTAATACATTCCTATAATCAACAATCATTGTTCACTAGGACTGAATTGGACTACTTCATAAACATATTTGCAAATGTAACATGTGTCATTGACTGTTAGGTTTCACAGTGTTTGCAATATGCCACATTTTAACATGACGAAATGGAAATTCTTGCTGACAATCCTGTATATCGCAGTATATAACAGCACTGTGACCACCTACATAGGTCATCGTTATCAAGAGCCACACAGTTAGCCAAAGTGGAAAGAAATGCAAACACAATCAGTAGATAAAAGCCAACAACTCAGATCTACTGTATGTAGGATTTGGGGGGAGGGGGGATGCTATTTTTAATACGTAAACAGATGGCCATGCAAATAACAGGATGTACCACTATATATTTAGTAAAAAAAGACACAGTAAGTGCCAGCATTGGACTACTTTAATGATACAGAATGTTATGCACTACCATGTACTATTTATATGTACTATTTTGGGCACAAACAAATAGAAAAAAACATGCATGCAAATCATCTTAGCCACATTAAATGCTTTAAGCATGATATATTAAAGGGTTTATAAATATGGATTTAACCTATAGTCTGCTACTAAAATATCTTCGCATGTCACACACGCACACACACACACACACAATAATCATTTCGAGACATTAACAACCTCACAGCCTGTGCTGTATGTATGTACCATATATATCTATTTATATATCATGCAGAGTGCACTCAGCGCTTTACAAGTGAGACCATACAATACAGGGAATTATAATACAATAAGGGCAACAACAAAATCAGACAGTAGGAAAAGAAATCCCTGCCCCGGAGAGCTTACAATCTATCCCCTGTTCGAGGTTTATCAAAATCTAGCAGTACACTCCAGGTGCAGCCATCATATTACATCATGGAAGTCAAGATGTAACCGTGCACACAGACACCTACATTTACTATGCTTCATCTTTAGCCAAGTATTAAATGAATATTCCCTAAAAGGTAGTGGGGCTGGAAAGGAGACACCTCATGCTCGGTTAGCTAAAGAAATTGCTATGCTTGCACAGCTAAATAGGAGGATGATATGGCATGGTAAAAAAACACAATCTGTTCTAAATGATGGGTATGTTGAGTGAGGACCATGCTTGTTTAGTTACCATATGGTGCATAGATTTGGGACAAATGAGAAACAGACGTCTCTGTTATTTCTAAGGCCTTGTTACATTGTGCGCTAGGTTTGAATTATGTTGATACAGCAGCACGTCCTGTCTTCCCTGTTTATTATTCAAGAATTTAAATTCTGCAAGCCCCTTGTATTTAATAAAAAGGATGAAAGATGGTCAATATAAATTACAAGCACCCACCACAATATTAAGTGGGCTTAGAAAACATTTTATTCCACTTTTGTTGTTTTTTTAAACAAAAAAGCAATTTATAATTTCCCCAATATTTGTTATCTTTGCACATATTGTATCCTGGTATGAAAGTATGAGGTATTGAGGCCCGGACATTTCAAAAGTCTGCTAAGCTTCAGCACGCTTTTACTCACATTTGTTTGAATGGTAGTAAAGGTAGGATAAAGCATAGCACTGTTTTGTTAATCTGGGCTTAAATACCCTCAAGGTTTCATCCCCCCAGGCATCAAAATCAAAGATTCTTGTCTGCCATATGATTCCAAGCAGAACAAGACAGCATTTTAAAACAAGGACGACCGCTTTTCTTTTGTCTATTACTTTAAAATGCCTGGTCTTTCGTTGACTCTGTTATGTCTTCATTCAAATTCAATTCAGACATACATAATTTACATGGCGTGCTGAAGGATTTAATCAATTCCAGTGTACATTATCTGATTTGTACTGGATTGCCCTAGCAAATGAGAAGGTTTATTCATACCCTAAGGTATAGTACTTTAAATAAAAATTAATGTGTTCTCCTCCTTTGCTAAAGAAAACATTTTGTTCTAATGAGATGTACTAGAACAGGTAGGTTATTCTTTGGGGTAGCTAATTCCAAGAAGAAAGTGGCTAAATATAAACTGTAGGGTCCAAAGTTTAATTCTTTGCCAAGCTACTGAATCATTTGCAAATCAGAGAAAACTATATATATATATATACATACATACACACACACACACACACACACACACACATTAACACCACCACACAACACACACACACACACACACACACACACACACACACACACACATACAGTATAGACTTGTTATAAAATTATTTCAGCCATCACTCAATAGAGAAAGCTGATTCGCCATTGAAACTTTATACAAGTCCGGTTTCCCAATGTGCATAGTAAAAGAACAAATGGGATTATGAGGCCCGTTGTCAGCACAAATTTAGCAGACCCTGTGACCCAGCACCAGCTGGTCTCATGCTTATTGAATAGCACTTGCAATAGGCTTTGGAGGAGAGCACCAAATAAAGATATCTTTATAGTCACAAGGCCCGTTGTAAACCAGAATACTTTG